>ML265170.1:1039-14309 GCA_005239495.1 Nicotiana undulata | reverse complement strand
TTTTCAAACTGGTTTTACTGAGAATTTTACTGAGATATACTGATATTGTACTTGTTCTCAAAGGATTTTTGAAAACTGATTTCGAATTTATGAATTGATGAATGTTACATGGTGACTTGGTGTTTTAATGGTTTTGTGGATTTGTGTACATGTTCTGTGTGTTTATATTACTCAGACTGTGATTTATTTTCATTACTACTGAGTTGGCGTACTCATAAAGACTCCATGTGCCTCTGTGCACAGATCCAGATACTAACTTGCAGCAGTAGCTGACGCAGGTTGATAGCAGAAATTACGGGATTTCGAGGTAGCTGTCCAGCGTCCACAGCTTCTCCATTTCCCTTCCTTACTTAGTATTTGCATTTTATTCCGAGACATATATTATAGTTTTACCAGAGTTAGATTTATTTCTTCTTAGATGCTCATGACTATTGACTCCAGTTCTTGGGAGGTTTGTTTAGAGTATTAAGGGGACGCTAAGACTTATTATTATTAATTATGATGTGGTTGCTTGCTTATTATTTAATTGTGAACTATTTTAATTTAACAAAAACATAGTAGTGTGATGGTTGGCTAGCCTAGTTCCACGATAGGCTCCATCACGGCCTGTTAGGATTTGGGGTCGTGACAGATATGAGAGAGGTTGCGGGCCAATATTGTGTGTGATTTATGCCATGTTGTGTCTTGTTATAGCGCTATGGCTGTAGGAGCCCCTCCGGAGTCTGTACACACTCCCAGTGAGCGCAGGTACCTAATGAGTGATGTTGCCCGCGTGGCTGATACTAAATGATTGTGAGGTTTCCTGATGGGCTAATATTGAGTGATTGTGAGGTTGCTTGATGGGATAATATTGAGTGACTGTGAGGTCGCCCGATGGGTTGATACTGATTTTGTTATGAGAAATGATTTTGGCCCGAGGGGAAGACTTATGATAAATTTTTATTGAGTTTTTGACGACGATTCACTTCGTTTTTCAAACTGATTTTACTGAGAGTTTTACTCAGATAAATTGATATTATAATTGTTTCAAAGGATTTGTGGAAAACGGTTTTCAAACTTATGTATTTGATGAATACTTATGGTGACTTGGTGATTTACCGTTTTTGTCAATTGGTGTATCTGTGCTGTGTGTTTTGTATTTCTCAGACTGTGATTTATTTTCATTACTACTGAGTTGGCGTACTCATCATTACTCCCTGCACCCCCTTGTGTAGATCCAGGTACTAGTTTGGAGCAGTAGTTGTCTCTGTTCGTTAGCAGCAGTTTTCTGGGATTTCGAGGTAGTTGTCAAGCGTCCACAACTTCTCCATTTCCCTTCCTTATTTAGCATTAGTATTTGATTCCTAGACTTTATTTAGGACATTAGTAGAGTTAGTTTTATTTCATAGATGCTCGTGACCATGTTGACTCCAGTCTTGGGAGCTTTTGTTTAAAGTTGTTTAGACTATTATTGGGGCTCTAAGACTTAAAGAAGTTATTTTATGCTATGTTTGTTGTTTATTATTGAATTGCGAATTATTATAATAGGACAAATGCGTAGTAATGTGATGGTTGGCTAGACTAGTTTTACGATAGGTGCCATCACGACATGTTAGGATTTGGGGTCGTGACAAGTTGGTATCAGAGCTCTAGGTTGCATAGGACTCAACGGTCAAGAGCAGGTTTACTAGAGTCTTGAGGATCGGTACGGAGACGTCTGTACTTATCTTCGAGAGGCTGCAGAACTCTTAGGAAAAATCTCAATTTCTTGAACTCTTTCTTGCCAATCTATTGATTCTTGAAATCTAAACTCATGTTGTTTCATCCTCTCACAGATGGTGAGGACACGCAATACCGATCAGGGTGACCAGACACCAGCCAGACCCACAAGGGGTCGGGGCCATGGTAGAGGTAGGGGACCAGCCCACGCAGCAGCCGGGACAGTACCCTAGGATCCCTCTATCGTTCAGGATCAGGTTCCCGCCAATGGTGCTCCAGCGGGACAGGCTCAGGCACCGACAGTGCCTATTGTTATTCTGGGTCTTCAGGAGACCCTGGCTCAGATATTGACAGTGTGTTCCAGTTTAGCTTAGGCAGTTGCTATGTCCACTACTGCCACTGCAGCTCAGGCCGTGGGAGGCAATCAGACTCCAGCTGCCCGGACACCTGATCAGGATGTACGGGGTATCCAAACGCCGGGAGCAGCCCCAGATCAGCCGGTTGCTCCGGTTCAGGACTATGTGGTTCCAACTATGCCCGAGGATGAGCAACATAGGCTGGAAAGGTTCAGTAGACTTAAGCCTCCGACTTTCAGCGGCATAGAGGGTGAGGATGCCCAAGGTTTTCTGGATAAATGCCAGAGGATATTGCGTACTACGGATATTTTGGAAACCAGTGGGGTCTCGTTTGCTACATTTCACTTTGCTGGTGTTGCTTTTACTTGGTGGGAGTCATTCGAGAGGAGTAGGCAGGTTGGTTCAGCACCACTCTGTAACGACCCGGTCTGTCGTTACGTAGAACCTGCATTATAATTATTGTTATTGCCTTGTCATATCTTGGTTTAACTGTTATTGATGTGTTAGAGTTGGTAGGCTTGAAATCAGAATGGTTGTAGTGAGAGTTTAGTCATTCAGTCTTTAAAACTAGCCTTGAAGTGAGAAAAGTCAATTGAGAGTTGACTTATTGGTAAACAACCTCGGAATGTGAATTTTATGGCTCGGATAGCTTCGTTAGGTGATTTGGGACTTGGGAGTGTGTCCGGAATAATTTTGTGATGCCCGGTGTAGAATTAGGCTTGAATTGGCGAAAGTTAGTTTTTGGCGATTTCTGATCGGCAAAGGAAAATAGGCTATCGGGGTCGGAATGGAATTCCGATAGTTTGAGCAGGTTCGAAATGTCATTTTGGATGTGTCTGCAAAATTTTAGGTCAATCGGAGTTGTTTTGGATAGTTTCGGCATCGTTGGTGGATTTTAGAAATATCAAAGTTCTTAGGCTTGAAGCCGATGTAAATTTCGTGTTTTGATGTTAATTTTAGTGTTTTGAGAGTACAACTAAATTTGAATGATCATATGTGAGGTGTTAGTATGTTTGGTTGGGGTCCCGAGGGGCTCGGGATTGATTTCGGATGGTTAGCGGGAAGTTAGGAACTTGAAATATGCAGCTTCAACTATTGGTGTTGGTGTAACTGCACCTGCAGAAGTTTGACCGCAGGTGCGGGCCCGCAGGAGCGAGCAGAGCACCGCAGGTGCGGAAGTGAGAGTCTCAGTGGAGGACCGCATGTGCGGGAGGAGGATCGCACCTGCGAAGTCGCAGGTGCGGAGAAGAGGTCGCAGGTGCGGAGAAGAGGCCGCAGGTGCGGAAGTTAGCCCGCTTCAGGGAAGTCGCAGGTGCGGACCTGGGACCGCAGGTGCGGGTCTGCAGGTGCGCTTAAGTGGCCGCAGGTGCGGAACCACTGTTCAGAAAATATAAGATAAACCCTCCGCGACTTAAACATATTTTTACACCATTTTTGTACGGACAAAGAGCTCTTGAGGCGATTTTTGAAGAGGGAAATCAGTGTCCTTCATAGAGGTAAGTATTTTGATCATTAAAACTCGATTATGGATGATTATAGAGCATAAAACTAGTGTAAATTCATGGAAAATCAGTAGAAAAATTAGATTTTAGGGCTTGAGATTATGAGACCCTTAAGGGTCGATTTGAGGGGTCAAACAGACTCCCATTTTGGTGTTCTTTATATGTACGGACTCGTGAGAGGACGAACACTTTTGTATAAAAATTTCTGAGTTTCGGGATGCGGGCCCGGGGGTCGGGTTTTGACCAATTTCGGATTTTTTAGCTAAATTTGGTATCTTTCGATTGGAATTCGTTCCTTAAGCATAAATTGATGATAAAAATCTGAACTTGGTAGATTTGGAGCCTTCAGAGGTTGATTCGAGAGGCAAACGCCTTGCGGAATAGTTTCTGGGCTAGTTTTGAGGTAAGTAATGTCTTTAAATCCTGTCCTGAGGGTATGAAACCCCAGACTCTACACCCTTTCACGGGTTTTGGAATGCAAAGGTTGAAACTTTGGAGATATATTCCTTATTTAGGAAACTATTGAGTTGCAAAATGGCTTTTTAAAGCTTATTTCCATTAGTACTATATATTTGATATGATTTGGGTTGTAAGCCATGTTTGGGGCCTAGTGCCGACTTACTTACCCCTTGGGGGTTATTACTATTTTCCTCACTGATACGTTATGATTTTTCACTCAGCCTTTTTCTGTGAAATTTTTTTGACTGTATTTTGATACTAATTCTTGAAAATGAAACATTGTTTTCGGGTCGAGAACCCGGTATATTTACGGCCTGAATGGCAAGTTGAGAGTGTCTAACTGAGTGAGGCTGCTATACTGTGAGGATGATATGATATGAGTGAGGTTGCGGACCTATATGGTGTGTGATTTATGCCATGTTGTGGCTTATTATAGCGCTTGGGCTGTAGGAGCCCCTCCGGAGTCTGTACACACCCCCAGTGAGCACAGGTACCTAATGAGTGATGCCCGCGGGGCTTATGCTGAGTGATTGTGAGGTTGCCTGATGGGCAGAGTGATTGTGAGGTTGCCTGATGGGCAGAGTGATTGTGAGGTTGCCTGATGGGCTAATACTGAAAGACATTGTTACGAGAAATGATTATGGCCCGAGGAGCAGTTTTATGAAGATTTTTACTGAGTTTTCAAACTATGATTTACCTTGTTTTATTGAGAGTTTTACTGAGATATACTGATATTACACTGGTTTCAAAGGGTTTCTGGAAACTGATTTTTGAACTCATGTATTTGATGAATACTATCTGGGACTTGGTGTTTTACTGGTTTTGTGAATTGGTGTATCTGTACTGTGTTTTATATTTTTTAGACTGTGATTTATTTTCATTACTACTGAGTTGGCGTACTCATAAAGACTCCTTGTGCCTCTGTGCACAGATTCAGGTACCGATTTGGAGCAGTAGTTGCCTTGTTCGTTAGCAGCGTATCACGGGATTTCGAGGTAGCTGTCCAGCGTCCACGGCTTCTCCATTTCCCTTCCTTATTTAGTTTTAGCATTTGATTCAGAGACATATATTATAGTTTTAGCAGAGTTAGATTTATTTATTCTTAGATGCTCATGACTATTGACTCCAGTTCTTGGGAGGTTTGTTTAGGCTCATATGGGAACGCTAAGACTTAATTGTACTATTCTATGCTTGGTTGCATGCTTATTATTAAATTGTGAACTCCTATAATTTAACAAATGCGTAGTAAAGTGATGGTTGGCTAGCCTAGTTCCACGATAGACGCCATCATGACAAGTTAGGATTTGGGGTCATGACACACTCACATGGAAGCAGTTCTCCACCATCTTTTTGGAGAAGTATGTTCCTCAGTACCACAGAGAGGAGTAGCGCAGACAGTTTGAGCAGCTACGCCAAGGAGAGTTGTCAGTTACTCAGTACGAGATAAGGTTTTTCCGAGTTGGATAGACATGCTTCTAGTTTGTCCCTACTGATAGGGAGAGGATTAGGAGGTTTGTAGATGGTCTTACTTATCAGCTTCAGATCTTGATGACCAGAGAGAGAGTGTCTGGAGCTACATTTGAGCAGGTAGTTGACATTGCTTGGGACAGTTAGTCGGTTTTATCACGACCCGAAATCCCACCTTCAGGCCGTAACTGCGTCTACGTTGAACCCGCTAGACAAGCCAACGTGTGCAGTTAAACTAACATGATAACATCGAATTAACATAATTAACTAAAAATAGTTTACAAATTTTAACAGCAGAAATAGATAACACCAACACTAAGTGATAGAAACAAATACAATACGTTGTAACAATCCCCGAATCTGGAGTCACTAACTCACGAACAAACTAAAAGATTACTACAAACAAGGGGTTGAACAATAACTGTATACAACTGTCTTTGGAAATAAATGAAAAAGACAGGAAGGAAGAAAAAGGGATAGAGGAGACGTCAAGGCCCACGAAGGTCTACAGGTCTACCTTGCAATCTCCGAGGTGGACTGAAGGATACTCCCTCTCACGAGGTCCACTGGGTCCGGCTGCGGGATCTGCACAACATAAAGAAGTGCAGGAGTAGCATCAGTACAACCGACCCCATGTAATGAGTAAGTGTCGAGCCTAACCTCGGGCAAAGTAGTGACGAGGCTAGACTTGACAACGATAATCTACCTGTACAGTTCTACAAGATATATCACAGACAAACGCAGGAATAGACAGATAAGCATGGGATACGAGAGTAGTTAATGGGGGTGACAAGTGAGAGATAAGAAGAATTAATTAACACATAGGAGAAAGCAAAAGAGCAAATTAACAAGAATGCTAACGTAACAAGTATAAATACGAGCAATGTATGTAATGACACGGCATCATCCTACGTGCTTTTACTCTCTTCCTCACAATGCGATGTATGATATAAGATAATATAAATCATGGCACGGCATCACCCTTCGTGCTTTTACTCTATTCCTCACAATGCAATGTATAATGTGAGGCAATACAGATCATGACACGGCATCAACCGTCGTGCTTTTAATCAATGTGAATCATGGCACGGCATCACCCTTCGTGCTTTTACTCTATTCCTCACAATGCAATGTATAATGTGAGGCAATACAGATCATGACACGGCATCAACCGTCGTGCTTTTAATCAATGTGAATCATGGCACGACATCAACCTTCGTGCTTTTACTCTCTTCCTCACTATGCATTTTATGATGTAATCAATGTAAATCATGGCACGGCATCACCCTTCGTGCTTTACACTCTTCCTCACCATAAAAATGACAATATCAAATGGCAAGGAATGCAGCATAGTGGAAATACGGATCATAAACACCCGACAAGGGGAATATCTCAGTCAATATCATAACAATTGCCCGGCAAGGGTCTCAGCTATAACCAAGCTTTTCACGTATATCCCTTATAGTTGGGTCCTCAATAGAACCATTACATCGCAAGTCCATCAACAAGGATTTTCAACAATAATAAACTTCCAATTAGAGACAATTTCATAATACACTGAATATGGACGTCATAATAAGAATTTCATCAAAAATGGACTCATGGGCATGCTTGACACACAATGCATAGGTACTCGTCACCTCACCTATGAATTGAATGATAAACACTTAGCACATAGCATACAATACCTATTCCCCCACCAAATCTAGGCAAGACACTTACCTCGGGTCCAAGAATAGCAATTCAAGCTTCTAACACCGCCTTTCCTTTGGAATTCAACTCCGAAACGACAATATCTAGACATAATTAACTTATTAACATCAATAATGACTCATTAATACAATCCCATAGCCTAAATATACAATTCCTAGCATTCTTCCAAAAATACCAAAATTCGACCCCGGGCCCGCTTGGTCCAAACACGAGGCTCGGACCAAAACCCGATTTTCCATACCCCATGAGTTCAAATATATGATTTGTTTTGAAATCCGACCCCAAATTGAGGTTGAATTACCCAAAATCCCATAAACCTTAACTCTACCCAAAACCCCTAATTTCTACTTTGATTTCATATTTTTAGACCTAGATTCTAGTGATTAGGGAAGAAAAATGAAAGAAATTGGTGTTAGGAACACTTACCCAAGTGGTTATGGAGGGAAACTAGCTTGGAGGTCATCAATGGGGCTTTGTAGAAGAAGGAGTTGATGAAGAAGTGGAAATCCCGAAATAACATTCTGTTTTTGACTTAAGAAAATAACTAGGCAAAAATGTACATCGCGGTCGCGGGAATGGGATTGCGATCGCGGAGTTAGCTGGGTTTCACTCTCTGCGATCGCGGAGAGTGGGATGCGATCGCGGAGAAGCTGGGCGGCACTCTATGCGATCGCGGATAGAAAATGCGATCGCGGAGCTTCAGGACTTCCTACCCTGCGATCGCGGCCCCACCAATACCATCGCATAAGGCATCAGGCCCCTCCCCCCACACTCAACTCTATGCAATCGCAGCTCTACCTATGCGATCGCATAGACTAAGCTACCAGACACCAGAAAACTCAAGAAACACCAAAATTTTCATACTTTTAACACCCTGTTAGCTACCTGAAACTCACCCGAGCCCTCGGGGCTGAAAACCAAAACACAAACGACACCCAAATCATCCAACGGACTTATTCAAGCATTCAAATCACCAAAATATCATCAAAATCAATGAATTAAACCTCAAAACTCATAGAATTTTCTTAAAACTTCATAAGGCTCAATTATTCCAATTTTGATCCGAAACACGTCATTTCGAGTCCGTTTTACACCAAACTTGACAGATAACTCACATAACATATATTTAACCTGTTCTGAGCTCCGGAACCATAATACAGGCCCGTTAACATGGTTTTCACATGAATATTCATTTTGCAAAAACCTTTATATTTTTCAGAAAACAATTTTCTTTAAAAATTCATTTCTCGAGCTTGGGATCTCTGAATTCGATTCCGGGCAGACGCCCAAGTCCCATATTTTCCTACATACCCTCCGGGACCATCGAATCACGGGTCCGGGTCTGTTTACAAAAAATGTTGACCAAAGTCAACTGTATTCAATTAATTATTAGAAATTTCATTTTTCATCAAGTTTTCACATAAAAGCTTCCCAGCTACCTAACATAGAAAAATACCTGAATCTGAGAAAAGATGGGGATAACGATTCCGCATATCGGACTCGGACTCCCAAGTAGCTGCCTCGGCAGGCTGACCTCGCCACTGAACACGGACCAAAGGATCACTCTTCGATCTCAACTGACGAACCTGCCTAGCTAATATGGCTACCGGCTCCTCCTCATAAGACAAATCCTGGTCAAACTTGACACCGCTGAAGTCAAGAACATGGGATGGATCCGAAATGTACCTCCTGAGCATAGATACATGAAACACTGGGTGCACAGCTGATAAATGCGGTGGCAAGGTAAGTCTGTAGGCCACCTCTCCTACCTTATCCAAAATCTCAAACGGACCAATGTACCTAGGGCTCAACTTGCCCTTCTTCCTGAACCTCATCACGCCCTTCATAGATGACACTCTAAGAAACACCCGATCTCCTATCATGAAAGCCAAATCTCGAACTCTGCGATCCGCATAACTCTTTTGCCTGGACTGAGCTGTACGAAGTCTATCCTGAATGATCTTCACCTTGTCCAAGGCATCCTAGACTAACTCAGAACCCAACAATATAGCCTCTCCCGGCTCAAACCATCCGACTGGAGACCGACACTGTCTACCATACAACGCCTCATACGGAGCCATCTGAATACTCGACTGGTAGCTGTTGTTGTAGGCAAACTTAGCTAAAGTCAAGAACTGGTCCCATGAACCACCAAAATCAATGACACAAGCCCGCAATATATCCTCCAAAATCTGAATAGTACGCTCGTGCTGTCCGTCCGACTGAGGATGAAATGTTGTGCTCAAATCAATATGTGTGCCCAACTCTCGCTGAAATACTCTCCAGAAATGGGAGGTAAACTGAGTACCTCTGTCTGATATAATGGATAAGGGCACACCATGCAATCGAACAATCTCTCTCATATATATCTTTGCCAACTTCTCCGCTGAATATGAAACTGATACCGGAATGAAGTGCGCTGACTTGGTCAGCCTATCCACAACAACCCAAACCGCATCAACCATCCTCTGAGTCTGTGGGATCCCAACTACAAAGTCCATAGTGATACGCTCCCACTTTCACACAGGAAGCTGAATCTGCTGCATCAAGCCACCGGGTCTCTGGTGCTCGTACTTAACCTGCTGACAGGTCAAGCACCGAGCTACATAAGCTACAATATGCTTCTTCATTCTACGTCACAAATAATGCTGCCGCAAGTTCTGGTACATCTTTGATGCGCCCAGATAAATGGAATACCGGGAACTATGGTCCTCCTGAAGTATTAACTCACGAATACCATCAACATCAGGTACACAAATACGGCCTTGAATCCGCAGAACTCCCTTATCATCAACTGTAACCTGCTTGGCACCTCCGTGCCGGACTGTATCTCTAAGAACACATAAATGACGATCTTCATACTTCCTGGCCCGAATACGTTCATACAATGAAGAATGGGCCACAGTATGGGCCAAAACACTGCCAGTCTCGAAAACCTCCAATCTCACAAATCGGTTGGCTAAAGCCTGAACATCCAACGCAAGAGGTCACTCCCCGACTGATAAATAAGCTAGACTGTCCATACTAACTAACTTCTGGCTCAAGGCATCGGCCACCACATTGGCCTTCCCTGGATGATAAAGGATGGTGATATCATAATCCTTCAGCAACTTTAACCATCTCCTCTTCCTCATGTTCAACTCCCTCTGTCTGAACAGATACTACAAGCTCTTATGGTCCGTGAACACCTCACATGGCACTCCGTACAGATAGTGCCTCCAAATCTTCAAAGTGTGAACAATAGCTGCAAGCTCCAAATCATGAACGAGATAGTTCTTCTCATGAATCTTCAACTGACGAGAAGCATAAGTTATAACCTTGTTGTCCTCCATCAACACTGCACCAAGCCCAACCTGTGAAGCATCACAATACACGGTATACGGTCCTAAACCTGAGGGCAATACTAACACTAGTGTTGTGGTCAAGGCTGTTGTGATGACCCAAAAGGTCATCTTATGTAATTTAAGCTATATCTGTGTTCCGAGGCTCTGAGAGCCTCTGTTAGTCTCACCTTGATATGCGTGCGCAGCCCGGGCGTGTAGTCGGGAAGCTATTATGTGAAAAACTGATAAAAATGAGTTTTGATAATTAATAAATGAATATAGTTGACTTTGGTCAACATTTTTGGTAAACGGACCCGGACCCGTGATTCGACGGTCCCGGAGGGTCCGTAGGAAAATATGGGACTTGGGCATATGCCCGGAATCGAATTCTGAGGTCCCAAGCCCGAGAAATAAATTTTTAAAAGAAATTGTTTTCTGAAAATAATGAAGGAATCTGAAAGTGAAAAATTATGTGAAAACCTCGTTACCGGGTCCGTATTGTGGTTCCGGAGCCCGGAACAGGTTTATTATATATTATTTGTCCTATCTGTGGAACTTGGTGTGAAGTTGGAGTGAATTGAGTAGTTTCGGATCAAAAATGAGACTTTGAGGTTTTAAAGAATTTGAAATGTGGCTTGGAAAGTGGTGTTATGTTCCCGAGGTTCGAATGAGATTCCAAGACTGGGAATAGTTCTGTGGTGTCATTTATAACTTATCTGTAAAGTTTGAAGTCGTTCCGAGCAGTTTAGGCCGGTTCGGCGTATTGAAGTGAATTCTAGAATCTTAAAGTTCTTAAGTTTGATTAATTGGATTTAGAGGTNGAGGGCTCGGGTGAGTTTCGGGTGGCTAACGGGATGGTTTCAAGTTAGAAAATCTGGTGTAGGCTCAGTTTTCTGGTGTCTAGTGCGGGCTTCAGTGCGATCGCACACGAAGCCCTGCGATCGCATAGGCTTATGGGGAGGGGTGGTCAGATTGCTCTATGCGATCGCATCACCCCATCCGCGATCGCATAGAGGGGCAGTGTACCTGGGTGGGGGTTGGGTAGTTGTTCACTGCGATCGCATAACCCTGTCCGCGATCGCAGAGTTTTGCCCAGTCATTCTTCGCGATCGCACACCTTCAACCGCGATCGCAGAGCTTGTGAAACCTGACCCTCTGCGATCGCAACCCAATTCCTGCGATCGCACTGTGTAATTTCGCCCAAATAATTCTTAAGTCCAAAACAGAACACTTGCACGGGAATTCTTCAAAGTTCAGCCCTCTCCTCCATCCCCAACCTCCATTAGCGAGCCTTGAGTCCATTTTCCTCCATTGCTACTCGGGTAAGCTTCGTAACCTCGTTTTCTTCCATTATCCATCACTAATCACTAGAAACCTAGGCTTAAACTCATGAAATCAATTAGAAAATTGGGGCTTTTGGGTAGAACCTAGGTTTTGGGATTTTTGGGTGATTCAACCCCAATTTGGGGTCGAATCTTAAAACAAATTGTATATTCTTAATCGTGGGGATATGGGTGATCGGGTTTTGGTCCGAACCTCGAGTTTCGACCACGTGGGCCCGGGGTCAAATTTTGGAATTTTAGGAAGAATGATTAGAAATGGATAATTAGACTATGGGTTTGAGTTATTGAGTCATTATTGATATACTTGAGTTGAATATGTCTAGATAATATCGTTTCGGAGCCGGATTATAAAGGAAAGGCGGTGTTAGAGGGTTGATCGCTCTATTTTGGACCCGAGGTAAGTGACTTGCCTAACTTCGGTGAGGGAATAGGTATTGTTTGCTACGTGTTTACTTTTTAATCATGTTCGTTTCATAGGTAGAGTGACGAGTACCTATGTGATGAGAGTTTAGCGTGACCGTGAGTCTAACGTGATAGTAATCGTAGCTTTTCTTCCATGTCTTTTATATTATGAAATTGCCATTATTTGTAATAGTATGTTGTTGGTTGTGGTGAAAGAATGAGACGTAAATTGTTGTTGAGGATGAATATTTGTTGTCAAAGATACTCTGTTGAGATTGGTATAGCTGAGACCCTTGCCGGGCAATTGTGTGTTTAATATTGATATGTACCCCCTCGTTGAGCATTATTGTCTTGCATTTCTATTATATTGAAATTTCCTTGCCATTGATATTTATACTGTTCTGGTAAGGAAGAGGGGTGATGTTATTGTTATGCACGAGGGGACATGCCGTGCCGAGTGTTGATATTGTTATATATGCACGAGGGGACATGCCGTGCCGATTGATATTTGTGATATATGCACGAGGGGACATGCTGTGCCGATTGATATTTGTGATATATGCACGAGGGGACATGCCGTGCCGATTTGATATTGAGATTTCGCACGAGGGGACATGTTGTGCTCTGTTATTTGATTGATTCCCGCATACTGGTAGCTGTTTCTTCGGGTTCTGTTTTTACCTTCCAGCTGCATTCTCACTGTACCGTTGTGAATTAGATGTTGTTTTCCTGTATCCCCAGCATGTACACTCCATATCTTATTTTATCGTTTAAGTTCCGATATTATTGCTGCCCCGTTAATATTTGTTCCCACATCTCTTCTATTTGATCATACTTGTTTTTATTATCGGTTAATTCTTGTACATATATCTACTTAGACTAGGACAGGTGATCGTATAATGCTAAGTCTAGCCTCGTCACTACTTCGGCCGGGGTTAGGCTTGGCACTTACTCAGTACATGGGGTCGGTTGTACTGATACTACACTGCACTTCCTTGTGTTGTGCA
>ML265169.1:15260-95737 GCA_005239495.1 Nicotiana undulata | reverse complement strand
AGATAATAAGATAAGACATTTTCGATAATGAGAAAGGAAACAAGTGATACCTATGATCAATTTTCAAAGGAAGGTTATGTTAAGATCAGTTACATGTTTGTTGTTTACATGTCCTTACTTGATGTATTTTCTCACATGATTTACTGCTCAGCATGTACCTTATTTATTTATTTATGTACTGGACCTTAGTGAGTATGTATTCTACCTCTCGTCACTACTCTTTACGAGTTTAGACGGGATACTCACTGGGTACATATTTGTTTATATGTACTCATGCTGCACTTTCTTTCTTTTCTGCACTTGACTGTGCAGGTACTGAGGCTGGTCCGTCTGGTCGTCCGCTTGTTGATAGGTACTGATCGCGGTGTCACTCCATACGGTGAGTTGTCTTCTTGGCGTCATCCTGACAGCACCTCTGGAGCCTTCTAGTTTCATTTTGCTCAGTCTTTTGTTCCAGACTGCGGCTTGTATATTTTTGTATATGTATATTTGAGTTGTTGTATCTATGTAGCCGCCCGTTGACACTGTGACACTAGTCTTGGCACACACTTGTCGTAGTTATCGGGGTTGTATATGTACTGGGCCTAGCTGTGGTTCAGCTTGTTTTTACGGCCTTACCCCATGTTGTTATTGTATTCCGCACTTTCATTGTTATTGTTGTTTGTTGGCTTGCCTAACCTCGCCGTTAGGCGCCATCACGACCTGGACCGGTTTTGGGTCGTGACAATATACTCCTACAAAACTCAATAAAATAAATTAATTTTACAAATTTTGTTCAATTTTAGTGTTATTTGTGAATTGTTTTTGTTGCATTGCATATTCATGATTCATCTTTCAAAATTATTTAAAATTTCACAATTAGGTGCATCCTTATTATCAAGGAATTAATTTTATTATTTGTGATTAATCAAATTAAATAGTAAACGAATGAATATTATTTGATGTGATATAGTTTTCATAACTAATTGCTAAATCTAGTCATCTTTTCCTAACAAAAATTGTGAAAAATTGATTCTTTGAAATATATGAGTGTCAAAACTAATTGTTTTATTCCTAATTAATCTATGATTAGATAAAAATAAAGATCAAATTAATTATTGTATTTCTTGGATTTAATTAAGCTTAGTATTAGTTAAAATTGATTAAACCTAGTGTATTAAAATAGGACATGGGCTAGCCTACCCAGGCCCAATCCCCATCTCTACACTACCCATAACGCCCCAGCCCACTAATCCCAAACCCGGCCGGCCCCCAGCCTTCACTAAACGATGCCGTTTTAAGTTAGGATCAATCCCAGCCGTTGATCTTCCCAGATCCAACGGCTGGGAACTAGTCACTCATTTAATATAAAATTGTTCCTAATTCCCCCCACCCCCCAGTTCACCTAAGTCCTACACCCCTGACCGTATCTCTCTTCTCTCGTTGAACCTCGCCTGAAGCCGCCATCCACCGCCCTAGCTCCGCCGGCCGGAAATCGCCACCGGCGGCGGAGCACCACCAATCGACCCCAATTTTTTACCAGATGATCTTCGTCTTCCCCTCAACCTCGTCCTGTTGTTAACTTTCTCAAAAATCCACCCGAATTCCTTCAATTTCAGATCTAAAATACTGAAAACCTAAAAATCCATATCCGGCCGACTTGAAGATGTTTAATGGCTCTCACCTACATGGATCAATAGCTCTCATCGAGGGCTATTGATTTATGTGGGTTTGCGTCATTTTCAAACCGACCGGAGTCCGGTCAAATTCCGGCAAGTCGCCGGAATCCGACCAAAACCCTAATTTAGCTGACTGGTATCTCTTTAAACTTTTCCTTTCCTTTTCCTACTCATTTTAATACTGATTTGTTGCTTCTCGGGTTTAGTTTACAATTTATTTATTTTTTGTATAAAATGATATGGTAAATACTGTGCAATCCCCTATGTTTTACTGTTTCATACATGTGATTGTTTTCCTTTTTCGATTAATTCTGTTGATAATATGATTATGCGTGTTCTTGACTGTTTTTGTTTTTTTGCAACCATGTTTAGTCGTTAGGATTTTCTGCTAATCATCATTAATTTGTTAGGTGTTCTACTTATTAAAAATTAATAATTAGCTTTATTGATTCATGCTTAGTTTCTCATATTGCCTTCAATGTCTTTTTCTCTCCTCTCTAAATGCTACTGCCCATCTCCGATTGATTGATTCCCCAACCCGTCTCTTGATTTTAGGTAATTATCAATTAGGTAATTATTAATCGATTAGGTAATCATTAATTAAGTAATAAAGAGACAATTATACCCTACTAATTAAGTGTACATTCGAAATAACTAATAAGTATAATTAGAAACTAAGTAGTTAACTAACTAAGCTAATTATCTAACCTAACTTCCTAAAAAGAGACTAGACTTCTAATTTCATTAAGAGTTTAGTATAGAGTTAGAATTAACCAACACCTAATTAACCTAATTCTTAAACAAGTCCAAAATCAGTAGGAATTAAGCCCCTTAATTAATTAAGTCTAACAACTTAGTTATTTCTATTAATTGATCTAAGACGACTAGTTAGGATCAATTGTGCATTAAAGTTAACCAAGTTTAAGAATAATTGGTTCACTTAAGTCTCACGTTTAAATGATTTCAACTTCTCCAACCTAGAAATTAACTTAGGTAGCCTCTTAAGTAATTAACTAAAAAAAATCTGTTTAAGATAATTAGTTTAGGGTTAATTAACTAAAACAAATCATTTAACCTAAGTTAGGAGAACTGAGTTGACTAACCTTAATTAAGTTTAATTAAACTGATATAATTAATTAATTTAAACCTAGGTAACTAGTATGAAACCAACGCTGGCACTTAATCAATTAACCTTTAACTAGTTAACTCAACCCTAGTTAAGAATGACTAATAGTTAACTAAAGAACATAACTAGGGTTAACTAACCAAAATTTAAATAATAACCCAAGTGAGTTTGATCCTGATTACCCAATGGTAAATTCAGGGACTCCAAGGGGTACATTAGGTAATGTAGACTTAGGAAATCAGATTTGCTAGGGGTATTAAGGGTCATTAGGAGAGCTGAAACTTCTAGAACAGGGGCAGCTGTCCCAAAGGATAAGGGTGAGAGCTGCCCTATGTACTATTTCAGATCTTGGATGAGGAATATGCCAAGGCATATCCCATCTTTAAGCCTCCTATAAGTAGGCCTTCTTTTTACAGATTCTGGACCTTTTTTTTGGACACTGAAAATCTTCTCTTTAACAAAAAAACTCTATTTTATACTCTAAAACTACTTTCTCCCTGAACAAGAAAATCACCCTTTTGCTCACTGAAAATTATTACAAACTCACACGAAAATGTTTCCTACTTGTTTGGTATTCTGATTTCAAAGATCCCCTCCATACATATTCTAAAATCTGGGCTGGTTTTCCATTACTACTACTGGTTTCCGGTTAATCTGATGTGGTTGTTGCTGATCTTTTCTTCTTTTTGCTATATTGCTGCTACCTGACCTTTATTTGGTCAGGATTTTGGTTGGTTTTTTCTTTAAAATGTATATAATTGTTTAACCTTATTGAAAGGCTCAAAAATATGAATATGCTCTTGCCTGAATCTGTTTTCTCCTAGCTATTTTTTTCTTCTATTTCTCTGAATCTGAAAGTAAGATTGGATAATATGTTCGATGGTAAATCCAAATGTGTATTGTATATGCCATGTCTAAACTCCTTAGTTCAGTCTGTCTGCCATTACGTTTGTTGGCCCAAAAGTGCATTAAGCATTTTATAGTTGGATTTTAGTCTTGTGTTTACCTTCAGCAAGGTGAGTCGCACTAGGGTAGATGAATTTGACCTTTCAATGGTCAAATTCACCCCATAATAGTGCATAAAAAGTAGCTCGTGTCCCTGAAGTTATCCTTTTTTGGGGGTATAAAATAAATAGTCAAAGGCCTCCTAGAGCAAAGAATCTGAACCTCTTAAAATGATCAGATCGTTCTCTATAACAGCCTAAAAAGTCAAAATTATGGTATAATTGTCAAGAAGAACAAAAGATGAGATCTATAGAGTTGAATCTGACCCCTTTTATGGTCAGATTCAGTCCATAAAAGGTGTGAACATGCTCTGTTCTTCTAAAAGCATCATTAAGGATTGAATCTAACCTCCTTCATGGTTAGGTTCATCTTTTAACAATGCTCAAAGGCATGTCGTCAATACTATCCAAGTAATCAAGCTTTGGACTCGTAATTCTAGATTAACCCTGAAGAATGCAGATTTAGGTCGTTGAAGAACATGTTGCTGGCTTGCACATGTGCGACAACTGATTTTGTTTCCTTTGTATTTTCATTTTTATATATTAGTGAAATCTGTATTTTTAGAGTTAAGAGCGATGTAATAACATATTTACAGGATTTATATATACATTTTTAGTTGTAATATGGACTAGACTATGTCAAAATTTATTATCAGTTGCATTTTCTGTTGCTTGTTTTTCCTCAAACTTTTATCAGATTAGAAGTTGTTTGAGACCTAACAGGCTAACACTACTTTGGCGTACATACATCATTTACTAGTTGTTGACATAGAGATGGTTTGGGAACTCACTAAAATTTGAATTCCACATTGATTTTTAACATCTATTATGGTTTGTTCTCAAAGAAAAAAATAAGTTTTTTTTTACTAATTTGAGAAGTTGTTCCCTAAGAAAAGTCGCCTACAAATTGGATAAATAACAAGATAGATCAACTTCAAACTATAATAAGTCATGTATCCCTGTTTTAGTGAATAGGTCAACTGGTAAAGAAACCTTGGATGTCTATATGTAATATTATACCGAATCTGCCTTAATTATTGTCGTATAAATAAGAAACATATTGTCATTTCGTCCTTAATTGTTTCACTTTGAATCTTGTATTTATTTTGTTAGATAGCCAAATTAAGATGGCCCAAAGTGACTAATTGGGGCTAAAATACGGCCATAGCCAAAAAATATGTCGTCTTTTAGACTAATGAAGTTCATTTTAGGCACTCCTCTAGGTAGAATGATACCTTTAGCTTGAAATTTGGTAAAGAATCGAATATTATTCCAAAACTACCATAACCTACACTCGGAAGTGGAAACTCGTGCCCCCGACCCTCAACTCCAAACAATAAATAAAAACGCACATAGCAATCACGGGTGCATTCATGTGACGTCCTTGCCAAGTGTTCAAAACAACAAGTGCACGCCATCGTGACTTGTCTAAGATAAATCCATAAAACGTTCTAATTGATCCTAAAACTAAAATGCTCCTTCAAATAGAAAACATAGAGAATAAATTGAACATCGCCTCAAATAGGCATTCTAAAACTGTCACGACCATAGTCTTGACTACGTAATCTATACTCGGGTGTGACAACTCATGTCCCCGTCTTAAACTTCAAACTATATTAAAAATATGTGTTGCAATTGCGGGTGCATTTCATGTGGCGTAATTGTAATATGTCCAAAAGCAGGCAAGTGCACGTCCTCGTGACTTGTTTTCAAGATAAATTCATAAATGTCAAAAGCGTCTAAAATTTAAAAAGGCTAAATGCACAATGGGTTAAAACACGTAAAACAATAAGATAATTTAGGCCAAATAACAATAGTTAAGTGACCGTGCTAGAACCACAAAACTCAGGAATGCCTAACACCTTCTCCCGGGTTAACAGAATTCCTTACTCGGATTTCTGGTCACAGACAAATCAAAACAGAGTCTAAATTTCCTCGGTTGGGATTTTTAAAAGTAAACGGTGTCCCGGAACATAGTCAAAAACCCGGGTGGCGACTCTTAAAATAATAACAAATCCCACATCCGAATAATGTCGCTTAAAGTGGAAAAACTCCCTTACTACCCCTTCATTACTCAGGAGTAGTGAAAAAGGAGGTGTGACAATCATGCTCGTCTAAGAGCAAAATGGTAGTACCTCCTCATGTTGAGGAGTGTATCCCCGGACCTTGCGAAACATCCTTTGATTTCAAGGTCGAAAAACCTTCTTCGGTTGCGGGACGATGTGAACCCATGTCTCGATACATGAGCCTGATAGCCGAGACCGAAAAAGTGAAGGTTGATTGTCGTTGGGGGGAGGCGGTGCAAGTGGAGATCCCTTCTCCTGAAGAGGACATAACCGCTCACAAAGCTGGTTTCCTCAGCGTATACACATACTCATTTACCTGAGGTCCCGTAGAGCCTTCTTTGCCACCGATAGATCTAGTGATCCTCGATTTTTGTATACAATATCGGGTGACGCTTGGCCAAATCTACCCTTCATTCTGGCGAACCGTTTACCTGATTTGGTGTTTTTCAAACATGGTCGAGGGTATGCCTTTTACCCTCCATCATCTGATTAGACTGTACAACCCCCGACTTTATCGAGGTGGCCTGATTACGTTGCAACTTCGATCTTCGAAGGACTTCTTTGCTAGCATCGATGAGTACAAGGACCGAGGGTGGATGATCCGCTTCGTCCGAGTCAGGACCTCGGACTTGATTCCTGCTGAGAAGATTCCATTCCCCGAGGAATGGAATACGAATCGTAAGTGAACATGTTTCGTCAATCAAATATTATTTTTCCCTTTAAACTAACTCCCTTCGATGATGCAGTTATTGAGTGGTACCACGGTGAAATCAAGGACCTCCCGGGCTTGACCTCTGCCTAAGCTAAGCGCGTGTGGCGCGACTTGCCCAAAACCCGATGGGAGGCCAAGAACCATGGTGAGTTTTCATTACTGTCGTATTTGAATTCCTTAGAGAAAATATCCCTTGATATTATACTTAACCTTTGTGCTTATGTAGGCCTTGGAGAGGTCGTTTCGATGAGGCAGCCCCCGCCAGGCGAAGTAGATACCCCAAAACCTGCTAAGGATAAGAAGAGGAAGAAAAAATCACCAGCTGAGTCCCCGAAGTCGAAAAAGGCCAAAGTTCAAAAGCCTAAGGCCGATTTGGTGGCCTTAACTACGGGAGAGGATGAGAGTATTCGTGCTGAGGATGAAGAGGATGACGACTGCCCGTTGGTTCTTAGGGGAATAGGAAATATTGATGCTTCGAAGGCTACAGAGCCGAAGGCTGCCGAGCCGAAGACTATTGAACCAGGTGCTGCCGATGCGGTCCCACCTCGAGCTGAAGATATTCTCGAGGGAGGTTCTAACGAAGTCCCCGAACTGACCAACGACCAAAATACTCCTCGTGCTGAAGGGAATTTGGTTGATGAACTTGGGGAACCCAACTCTGAAGCTCCCCGAAGAAGAGATAAGGCCCTGATTGAGCCACTTAGGGTTATTAATGTAGACGATTCTCCGTCGGGACCGTCATTCTCTCCAGGGAAAATACGGGATGCCCAAGATATGAAGACTCCCGACGTAGGGGCATCCCACGGAGAGCATGATATGTTTGAAGGATACTTTGCCGGGGTTGAATAAGGCCCCGATCTTAACGCCTCGTTCATTTTCGAAGAAGCCGAGAAGCTTCAAAAACAGGTAATCTCTTGACTTAACAACTATATTTTGAGTTTTGATTCTTGCTTTTCTGACTTCCTTCCTTTATGTTTTTAGGATGTAATGCTCTACAAACAGGATTTTTCCAAGTCACAAGCTGAGTTGGCCCCTGCGAAGACGAGTTTAGGAAGCTCACGTCGGAGTCGGATGAGCTCAAGACTCTTTACGTCAAAAAGGAGGGGGAACTGAATGACCTTCGAGCACATTTGGAGAAGATGTCTAGAGAGCGGTCCGATCTCGATGATAAGGTAATATAGCCTTCGTGGGATTACTTTTATGCTTATTCAATTTAGCGTTTAATGCCTTAACTCTATTCTTGCAGCTCAAGCAGAAGGATGACCTAGTGGGGCAACTCCGAGAGGAGCTTAAGGTCAAAGATACTGAGATCCTCGAGCTGAAGCATCGCATGGACGAGGTAGCCTCTGAGAAAGATAATCTTCGAGAGAAACTGAGCTCGGTTGAGTATCAACTTCAGGGTGCAAAGGGAGAAAGCCGTAGATACAAGGATCTTCATGCTGAATCAGGTGCTGAGTTATTCAAGATTAAGTCCGAAATCGATGAAATCATATTATCGTATCGGGATGCGCTGCAGCTGCAAATGCTTGGGCTAGGAAGGTATTTGCTGAGGCAGGGCTTAAACTAACTCATGCCCTTGGACATGCTCGATTTGAATCTCGAAGGCAAGCTCGCGAGGAGGTATGTGCGAAGGGTTTTGATCTTTCTGGCGAGATCGAGAAAGTGAAGGCCCTAGAAGAAGAATCGGAAGCATTTCTCACTTATGATGAGGATTTAGCTAGTGGCTCGGAGAGCGACAAAGATGAAGACGAAGTACCCGAGGGGTAAGAGGTCATCGAAGACCAGGGGGCCGAGGGACAAGCCGTCGAGGGCGCAGCTCCTGAGGGAACATCATCCGATCAAGTGACCCCGGCGGTAGATTAGGCTTATTTTTGTTTTCCTTCTTTTTTGTGTAAGGGCTCCGTGCAAGAGCTTTGTAAATATACTTTTGTGAACATGATTTGAATATAAAAGGAGTCCTTTGATTTCTCTTCGTTTAAATATATATTTTGTCTTGTGCTCTTGAGATTCGATGTTGTTAACGATCAGTCCGATGGATTTGGACTTAGAATATAAAACCCTTAGGTTTTTGCATTTTGATGACCGAGCGTAAGTGATGACTTAGGGTCTGATCTTCGAGCTAAGACTTAGCTGGGACTTTCTAGTCCGAACTTGGGTGCGGTCTCGAGCACAGTGTGCTTTGGCCTTTAAGTTTTTTAGGTATCGACCTTTAGGCTTTAAAACATCAGCCCTTAGGCTCTTTAGATTGGCCCTTAGGCTCTTTAGGTTGGCCCTTAGGCTCTTTAGGCTGGCCCTTAGGATCTTACATATCGGCCCTTAAGCTCGTTCTTCAATTAGACCTCTAAAATGGCTATAATTTTCCCCGTTTCTGGCTAAAGACTTTTAAAATTTTGTTATGTCTTGGCATGTTTTGTATTCATCCGACTTTTTGACGGTTCGATTGATAGGAACCTCGATTACAAGTCGATGTGTGACGATGATTGAGTACCTTGTGTGGTTTTATCGTAGGCTGATTTTTTTGAAGCCTTTACATTGTTCGGAGCTAATATTATCGAATCTCCTTTACTTATGTCGAGGGTATCCTGATTTAACCATTTTTTCGAAGTATTCGAAGGCCTTTAGTTTTATGGAGGAAGTCGGACGTCTCCGAGCCGCATTATCTCCGTTGTAGCCTTTTCATATGACCGTTGTCTTTATCTTTGGTTGTAGCCTTTAGTCCCTGGGTGAGACGACCTCGACCTTAATATCGAGGGTATGCCTTTTTAGGGGTCTTATAAGTTTGAGTATATAGCCTTGGCCTTAATATCGAGGGTATGCCTTTTTTAAGGTCTTATAAGTTTGAGCATGCCTCGTTGAGGTCTTATAAGTTTGAGCATGCCTCGTTGAGGTCTTATAAGTTTGATGTTGCCTCATTGAGGTCTTATAGATTCGATGTTGCCTCATTGAGGTCTTACAATTTGACATTGCCTCAATGAGGTCTTATGAGTTCGAGTCTTTGATGACTCGATAAGTTGACTGTCGATGACAGTCCCCGAGTGTTCGGGAGTATTTGGCCCTTGAGCCGTTTTATGTGAAAACATAAAACTTCTTTAAGACACGAAGTGTTTTGATAAATACCGATACATGCGTATATGTTTTTTCCCTCGAGGGCTCGACTATTCTTCGTGGACACGGTTCATTTGACTGTTTAGTCCATTACAACACTCTCCTATCGAGGCTCTTTTCGGCATAACGTGTTTTCTTCTAAAAACTAACCTCCGAGGGTGATGCCCCCCAGTATTCGAGGTTGATTGAAAAAAAAAGCCTTGAATACTTGTTGAGTTTTCCTTAGGTAGCATATAGATGTTGCCTCGTTAAAAACCTTGCCGGTAAAACCCATTTGGGATAAAACCCGATCTAAGGGAAAAATAGTGCAATGCATGCTTTAAAACCTAAGGTCTTCGAGCTGAAGGATGCTTCGATTCCTCTCAATCGAACACCTGCAACAAGTTAGTATGAAATATAAACGAAAAGGGAGAATGTTATACCTTAGAAATAATAGCGTTTGAGCATCGATATGTTCTAATTGCTTGGCAATTGCTCGCCTTCCATGGTGCTAAGTTTGTAGGACCCCTCGTCTACTACTCCGAGGACGCGGTACGGTCCTTCCCAACTAGGGCCTAGCTTCCCTTCATTTGGGTTTCAGGTGTTGAGGGTGACTTTTCTTAGAACTAAGTCCCCGACTCCGAAGTAGCGGAGGTTCGTTCTTTTGTTGTACTACCTTTTGATCCTTTGTTTTTGAGCGGCCATTCGAACTAGTGTGGCCTCGCGCTTTTCATCTAGTAGCTCGAGGGCGGTGTTCATGGACTTGTTGTTTGAGTTTTCGGTGGCATGCTAAAATCTGACGCTCGGTTCCCCGACCTCGACTGGTATCAACGCCTTGGACCCATATACCAAAGAGAACGGGGTCTCCCCCGTGCTTGACTTCAAAGTTGTTCGGTATGCTCATAGTACTTCGGGCAACACTTCTCTCCACTTCCCCTTTGCATTCTCCAACCTCTTCTTTAAGTTTTGAATTATAGTTTTGTTTGTGGACTCGGCCTGACCATTCGCACTTGGGTGGTAAGGTGCCGATAGGATCCTTTTAATTTTATGATCTTTGAGGAATTTCGTCACCCTGTTGCCGATGAACTGCTTCCCATTATCTCATGTAATCTCGGAGGGGATCCCGAATCGGCATATGATGCGGTCCCATATGAAGTCGATGACTTCTTTTTCTCTTATCTTCTCGTAGGCCTGCGCTTCTACCCATTTTAAGAAGTAGTTAGTCATAAATAGGATAAATCTAGATTTACCTGGCACCGTTGGTAGGGGGCCGAAGATGTCCATCCCCTATTTCATGAATGGCCACGAGGATAGGACCGAGTGAAATTGTTCACCGGGTTGATGTATCATCAGTGCAAATCTTTGGTATTTGTCACATCTTCGAACGAAATCCTTCGTGTCCTTTTCCATTCTATCCCAATAGTAACCTGCTCTGATCATTTTTCGAACTAAGGAATCGGCACCGAAGTGGTTTCCACAAGTGCCTTCGTGGATTTCTCGTAGCACATAGTCCGTGTCCCTTGGTCCCAAGCATACCGCTAGTGGTCCGTCGAAGGTCCTTTTGTACAGTGTTCCATTCTCGTCGAGTGAAAATCGGGCTGCTTTGGCTCAAAGGGACCTCGATTCCTTTGGGTCCGTGGGGAGATTCCCATATCTCAAGTAGTCAATGTATTTGTTCCTCCAATACCATGTTAGACTCGTTGAGTTGATTTCGGCATGGCCTTCTACGATCACCGATTTGGATAGTTGTACGACAGTCCCCGGGACTATGTCATCTTCTTCGACAGACGGACCCAAGTTCGCGAGTGAATCGGCCTCGTTGTTTTGTTCTCGAGGTATGTGAACCAGAGTCCACTCTTTGAAGCGATGCAATGTCACTTGAAGCTTGTCTAAGTATCTTTGCTTCCTATCTTCTCGAACCTCGAAGCTCCCATTTACTTGGTTTACAACCAGAAGAGAGTCACATTTTGCTTCGATGACCTTTGATCCTAGTCCTTTGGCTAGTTCAAGACCTGAAATCATGGCCTCATACTCGGCCTCATTGTAAGTCAATTTCGAGGTTTTATAGATTGTCTAATTATGCCGCCCGTAGGCGATTTTAGAACTATACCCAGCCTGAACCCTTTCACATTCGAGGCACCGTCAGTGAAAAGGGTCCATACCCCCGATGATGCCCGTTTTTAACAAGAGTTCTTTTTCTACTTCGGGAACGAGGGCAGGCGTAAAATCGGCCACAAAGTTTGCCAAAATTTGAGACTTGATAGTCGTTCGGGGTTGATACTCGATATCATACCCTCTGAGTTCGATGGCCCATTTGGCCAATCGGCCCGATAATTCGTGCTTATGCAAGATGTTTCGAAGAGGATATGTTGTTAATACACAAATAGGGTGGCATTGAAAGTAAGGTTTCAATTTCCTAGATGCACTTACTAATGCGAGAGCTAGTTTTTCTAAGTGTGGATACCTGATTTCAACATTTCCTAGGGTCCGACTTATGTAATAGACAGGGAATTGCATACCTTGTTCTTCTCGAACCAACACACCACTTACCGCCACTTCGGACACGTCCAAATATAAGTACAATGTTCCATCCTCCTTCGTGGTATGGATCAAAGGTGGGCTCGAGAGATACCATTTTAATTCTTCCAAGGCATGTTGGCATTCCAGAGTCCACTCGAAGTTGTTCTTCTTCTTAAGTAGGGAGAAACAATGATGACTCCGATATGATGACCTCGAGATGAATTGGCCTAAGGTTGCTATTCGCCCGGTGAGCCGCTGCACATATTTCGCATTGTTCACCACAGTGATTTCCTCGATGACTTTGACTTTGTAGGGGTTGATCTCGATCCCTCTGTTCGACACCATGAAGCCCAAAAATTTGCCCGATCTGACTTCGAAAGCGCATTTTTCGAGGTTGAGCTTCATGTTGTACCTTCTTAGGATATCGAATGTCTCCTGCAAATGATCCAAATGGTCCTCTCCGCACAGGGACTTAACTAGCATGTCATCAATGTAAACTTCCATAGATTTGCCTATTTGATGTTCGAACATCTTATTAACTAGGCGTTGATATGTGGATCCCGCATTTTTTATCCCGAAGGGCATTACATTATAACAATATGTGCCATACTTCGTGATGAATGAAGTCTTTTCCTGGTCTTCCGGGTTCATTTGAATTTGATTGTACCCAGAGTAGGCGTTGAGAAAAGTAAGGATCTCGTGGCCGGCCATGGAATCGATCAAACGATCGATGTTGGGCAATGAGAAAGAGTCTTTAGGGCTTACTTTATTTAGATCTTTATAATCTACACACATTCTCAGTTTATTTCCCTTTTTAGGGACTACTACTACATTGGCTAGCCATTCGGGGTATTTTACCTCCCTAATGGATCCTATTTTGAGGAGTTTCATTACCTCGTCTTTGATGAATGCATGCGTTACCTCGGACTGTGGTCTCCTTTTTTGCTTCACCGGTTTGAACCTGGGGTCGACACTTAGTCGATGGGTGGTTATCTCTGGTGGGATCCCTGTCATATCTTAATGGAACCAAGCGAAGCAATCAATGTTATCAATGAAAAATTGAATGAGTTTTTTCTTGAGTTTGGGGGTTAATCCCGTTCCCAAGTATACCTTTCGTTCCGGGAGATGCTCAATTAATACGGCCTGCTCGAGCTCTTCGATTGTGGACTTCGTTGTATCTGACTCCTCAGGGGAAATGAAGGCTGGAGGGGTGAGGAAGTCTTCTTCATCATCCTTGACCACCTGCTCATTGATCACATGTCCCTAGGATTCAATCGAGGGTATAAACTGTGGTTGCT
This sequence comes from Nicotiana undulata, assembly GCA_005239495.1. Lineage (NCBI taxonomy): Eukaryota > Viridiplantae > Streptophyta > Magnoliopsida > Solanales > Solanaceae > Nicotiana > Nicotiana undulata. The sequence goes on along the minus strand of ML265169.1, from coordinate 82,269 downwards.
ATTTGGCTATCTGCTTGTCTTTTGACTTCTCCGAGGTGGAAGGCGTCGATGATGGTGCCATGTCGTGCACCGTGAACATCTCCTTTGCTGCATGCTGCTCTCCATACACTATTTTTACATCATCCTTTGTTGGGAACATCAACATTTGATGGAGAGTCGATGGCACTGCCCTCTTGCTATGTATCCATAGCCTTCCAAGTAAGGCATTGTACCTCATGTCACCTTCGATGACATGAAACTTGGCGTCTTGAATTGTACCGGCCACATTGACTGGGAGGACGATTTCCCCCTTCGTCGTTTCACTCGCTATGTTGAATCCATTCAGGACTAAAGAAGCGGGTATGATTTGGTCGAGCAGCCCGAGCTGCTCCACGACCCTCGACCTGATTATATTGGCTGAGCTACCTGGATCCACGAGCACACGTTTAATTTGAACTTTATTTAAAAGTAAATAAATTACTAGTGCATCATTATGAGGCTGAGATAAGGCCTCGATGTCTTCCTCGCATAATGTAAGAGCATCCTCGGGTATGTAGCTCCGAGTCCGCTTTTCCTTTGTGATGGATAATTTTGTTCGTTTGAAAAGGGGTCCCTGTGGGACGTCGGCTCCTCCGATGATCATATGAATGATATGTTGCGGCTCCTCCTCTTCATGTTTCCTGTTTGCATCTCTCTCTCAAAAATGATTCTTGGCCCGGTCACTGAGGAACTCTCGAAGGTGCCCTTCGTTGAACAATCGGGCTACCTCCTCTCGGAGTTGTCTGCAGTTCTCGGTCCTATGACCATGAGTACCGTGGTACTTGCACATCACGTTGGGGTTCCTCTGGGAAGGATCTGAGTGCATGGGATTAGGCCACCTGGTATTCCTGATCTTGCCTATGGCTGATACGATGTCTGAGGCATCGATGTTGAAGTTATATTCTGACAACCGGGGTGCCTCCAACGGTCCCGAATGCCTATCGAACTCGTTTTTGCTCATGAGTCCCCGAGAACTTTGGCCTCGATCCGCCATTCGATCATTTCGAGGTATATTACGCCTCGAAGCGTTTCTTCGGTCTTCGATATATGGTTGGTATATTTCCTTGCTCGATCTTGGCTCTCTTTCTGCATTCCTTGATTCCTTTGCTAATAGCCTTCTTGGATATACTGAGCCCGAGGGGGCTCCCAATTGGTCGTCCTCGACCTTGATTTTCAATTGGTACCTGTTGTGCACATCCGCCCAAGTTACGGCGGGATACTCGATCAAGCTTCAGCTGTTTCGAAACTATCGAGCTTCGTTCATTCAAGCCCTGAGTGAAGGTTTGTACTGCCCAGTCATCGGATACTGGTGGTAATTCCATTCGCTCCATCTGAAAGCGGCATACGAACTCCCTTAGCATCTCGTTCTCTCTTTGTTTAATTTTGAAGACATCGGACGTCCTTGTATCGACCTTAATGGAACCAGCATGTGCCTTCACAAAAGAGTCTTCCAACATGGCAAACGAATCTATTGAGTTTGGGGGGAGGTTATGGTACCACATCTTGGCCCCCTTGGACAGTGTTTCTCCAAATTTCTTCAACAAAACGGACTCAATCTCGTCATCTTTTAAGTCATTTCACTTTATACCGCAAGTATATGTGGTAATATACTCATTGGGATCTGTGGTCCCGTTGTACTTTGGTATATCGGGCATCCTGAACTTCTTTGGAGCCGCACTTGATGGAAAGGGTTTCTGCGTGAACTATTTCGAATCCACTCCCTTCAAAATCGGGGGTGCTCCCGGAATGTGGTCGACCCTCGATTTGTAGGTTTCTACTTTCTTGTTGTTGGCCTCTATCTTCTTTTCTCCTGACTCGATCCTTTTGGTGAGGTCCTTGAGCATTTTCATAATAGTGGGGTCTTTTCCTGACCCATTATTGCTCGATCTTTCTGGTGCTGGATCAACTCGAGGAGCTGTTTCCGGTCCTGCAGTGCTCAGGGTCTTTCGCTAAATAGCTGAGCAATAGCCACGTGTTGTGCTTGTAACATTTCAAAAATCACTTGCAAACTAACTTCTCTTTCTCCTCGAGCTTGTGTTCTTTGCGCGTCATGTTGGTCATCTCCGCGAACACTTCCGTTAGTATCAGTATCCAAATCGACATGCAAAGCATTGCGTGAGCCTACATCGACGGGGATTGGTGATGGTGTTACCCCAGGGTTTTGTGGTGGTACAACGGCGACTGAGGTTGTTGCACTGTTCTCTCCATGGAACTCAAGATTGTTGTTTCCATGTGCATTTGCTGAGTTAGACATATTTTTGACCTGAAATCAAAGAATCTTGGACAAGAAAAAGTATGAAGAATAACTTGTGTTATCAGAAAACTAGCACCAAAACAATCACTATTATTTTTAGCCCCACGGTGGGCGCCAAACCGTTTACCTTGAAAATGAGGTTAACAATTATATTTGATTTGTGGTTCTAAAAATAGGCAATTTATTCTAATACTAGTTAATAATCAAGAAATGATGAGTGTAACTAAGGAAAACATGATAGTCAAACCCATTTTATCACAGAACTGGGGCCTCGAGCTCAGTAATCTCGGGGGCCTCGAGGTCGGTCTTTAGCAGTTAATAATGAACAATAAAGGAAAAGCAATAAAGCTGAGGAATAATGTAGAGCATGTTAAACGAAAAGAGCAGAGAATGTTCTATTGCAGTAAATGTTGTATGTCTTTACAAATGATTGGGGTCCCCTTTATATAGGAGGGGAAAACCCCAACATAGTACATATCTAATTATGACAAATAATGCTATTGGTACAGTTGTATAACGGCCTAGTACGAACTTGTACTATCTCTTGCAGACCTTATAAGCTTTAACCACATGTCCTTGGGAATTTTCCACCTTTCCATGACGGTCATGATTTTGCACAGCTTCGAGGTAGGCTGTAGTGGGCCTTCGATATTCTCTCTCTAAATACGCCTAATTGAGGCCGAACTACATACTTCTGCTTCGAGCCCCTCGAGCTCGGGCTCGAAATTCCATAGAGGCCTCGATATCGGGATCCCCGGTATCAACCGTATACCATCACATAGGACTGAAATAACTCTGACATGTATTCTTTAGCGTTATCACTCCTTAAAGTACATACTGAAGCATTGAATTGAGTTTTGAATTCAGCACAAAAGGCAGAAAAGTGAGTAAACACTTCAGAGCGGCTCTTCATAAAGTAAATCCAAGTCATTCGAGAAAAATCATCTACAAAAGTGACAAAATACTTATGCCCGGTTTTAGAAACACCTGGACATGGTCCCCAAAAATCAGAATGGACTAACTCAAAATCTGACTCAACTCACTTATAAACCCTTGGACTTGACAAGATGCGATGGTGTTTTGCAAATCAACACGACTCACAATCCAATGATAAAATATTCTTAAAATGAGTACAAAGCTTCTTCAACAAAGGTAGAGAGAGATGTCCCAACCGACAATGTGCTTTAAAAGGAGACACAACACTAGAACATGCAATAGGACGTGGCTCCCTTCATCAAGGATGTAGAGATCACCAGATAAATATCATTTACCAATAACCTGCTTCGTTGTAAGATCTAAAAACAAATAATGATCGGGAAAGAACGCAACACAACAATTAAGGTATTTGGTGATTTTACTAACAGAAATCAAATTAAATTCCAAGTTGGGTAGACATAATACAGATGACAGGGTAATAGAGGAAGTTGGTTCAACAGACCTAAATCCAATGCTACTGCAAGTTGACCCATCACTACAATAAACGGAGAGGGTGCTTTGTGTGATCGAAAGCTAGAAAAATTATTTAGATTACCTGTCATGTGATTTATGGCACCTGAATCAATCACCTATTTATTTGAAGAGGTGAAAAGACATGTTTTATCTGAACCAGAAAAAGCAATTGAAGAAGATTCCTTAATTGATTTGTGATATTGAAGGAATTTCATGAGCTCATCTAAAATAAAAATTGTTGGACCAGGAGCTGTAGCATTATTTCCTCCCTGTTTACTATTGGTAGCTATTCTTTCTTGAACTAATAAAATTCTCAAAGAATCAAAACAGATGGCAGAGAACCTAACAAAAGTTCTACGTGAAGACATATCAATTGAGTGTAATTCTTGACAGAGGAACTAGTAAAATTCCTCAACTATTAAATAAACCCCAAAATATCTAATACCAAAGATAGATGCTAGTAACCAAAGAATCCACCAAGATAAAGAATTGAACAAGAACCAAACTTCTCAAAGGCACAATCTAGAGAACAAAAAATACCCCACGAATTAGAAGACAAAATAGACCAACAATGTGTATCAGAAGACAAAATAGACCAGTAAAATCAAAAGACAAAAGATGGTCACAAATCAGAGAGCCAAAAGAAAATTAGAAGCAGTGGGTATCGAGTACCAAACCGATCTAACGAAGCAAATAACTTTAGAAATTACCACTTATTGGTCAAAACGCATCAAAACTTACCGAAAATGACTAGGCGATGCCAGAGAAGAAATTTGACCTCAAACAGACCACCCACGTGCATTCACGTGTTGCCGATACAGTCCCAGCTGGAAACTTTAGCCGGCGCGTGAGCTTCACGCGTGGCCCTTCTGGTTGAATCTGGAATAATGCAAATCTGAGGGAGCGGTCTACCACAGGAAAATGATAAATTTTATTTCCCAAGTCCCAAGAGTTTCTTCCAAAACTAGTCAAATACGATGATTGGTCACCACCAATGAGTTTTCTTTCGGCACTTCGCCATCTGTGATACCATGTAAAGTACAGAGACAATATAACAATCTCTCATATATTGTATTCAAGAAGTAACAAGTATATATACAAGTACATATAGCCCTAATTATGGAAAAAATCAAAAAGGAAATCCTATAAATTTGCTGTGAATCTCTATGATTATGCTAGCTATGTATATTGCATAAGATTATGTCTACATTACATTCATTATCTAACATATTTCATTATTATTGTTATTGTTGTACTCTTTTAGATACCGCTTATAAAAAAATTATTTGTAGGCCCTGATCACCCGGTTGCACCTAGGCCAAGCCAATACTTTCACTGTCCATTATTATGCATGTTTCTTCCGAAGCCCGCAAATTCAATCATGGGGCAACATGCCAACGCCCTTCCCATATCTGAAGGACTTACCTAAAGCATAACATATGGCGACTTACTCCAAAATTGCAGTTTTAATATATAGTAGCAAAAAAGATTTTCCAAAGTTATATAAATACACAATAAAATATTTAGTAAAAGGGTTAAAAAATTACTTTAATCTTTAGGTCACATGTTCGAATTCTAAGAGTAATGTTAGAGTAATGTATATTTTTACATTTCCTTGAAAGTACTCCGGCGCTCCACCACTAACTCAAGGTTTACTATGTGAAGCGAATGCACGTTTATCAAAGATCATTTACATATTCAATTTGAATCTTGTTCAGTTTCGTGTGGTATAGATGAGTTTTAATGAGATTGTTTTCCTTGTGATATAATCAAGTGAAAATAGAGTTTTACAGTATCGGTATTTGGTAATAATATAATTTGAGAACGCTATATTCATTCAGGACCGCATAGCGCAGTGGATTAGCGCGTTTGACTTCGGATCAAAAGGTCGTGGGTTCGACTCCCACTGTGGTCGGATTACTGATATAGTTATTTTTTTACATCTTTTCCCAGTTAATTGAAAAACTAAAAACAAGTTTTGTGAAATAAAAAAAAACACAACCATAATAATGCCAAGAGCACGTGTTGTCATACCTCTGCCATTAACAGTTAACACCCCACTTTGGACCCCAACCAAAGGCAGGTGAGATGCAGCCGGGAAAAAAGTTCACACTCGGCGCACTTTAGCAACTTTGGTTGTTCCACTCCCAGCTGATTTTTGTATCCTCAGATCAGATGGGGATAAACTTTCTCTACTTTTTTCATATTTACTGCCCCAAAATATGAACCCTAGAAATCTTGAAAATTACTCAATAAGTACTTTTCGTTTTTGATACATCCTTTGAATCCTTTTACAGCCTCAGATTTCTCCAAGATTCTTAAAATTTTGTCTGATTTTCTTGTATTTTGTTGGTGCTAGGTGTTTGATTTTTCTCAAAGTTTCAAACTTTAAGGCAATTCAAGCACAAAAATCCCTTTTTTGAGGTAAGTGAGTTAAAGGGTATGTTTTATTGGAACTTAATAAGCTGAAAATGAGATGTTCTTGTTTTTTTAGATTGATTTTGGTTTAAAGTGTTTGATTTTGCTCGAAGTTCCCAGCTTTAAGGCCCATCAAGCACAAACTCCCTTTTTTGAGGTAAATGAGTTAAAGGCTATTTCTTAATTGAAAATTAATCCGCTGAAGATGAGTTGTTCTTGTTTTTTCAATGGATATTGGGGCTTTTAATGGTTTTGATTAAGTTTCAAACTTTAAGGCAATTCAAGCACAAAGTTCCCCTTTTTGAGGTGAAGGGATTAAAGGGTTTTCCTTCTTGTTGTATCTAATCCTTGAAAATATAAGTTCTTGTATTGATTTTGGGTTGTTGTAGGCGTATTTTCATGATTTTGAGTAATGTGTTTTGCTTGTATTTGAGATTATTTTTTTGAATGAGGTTTTTGTGATGTGATGTGGGAGAAAGTTATCATCTAGTTGTTAGGAATGAAATGTTAATTTGGAGTTAAAATGGGTTGGTTTTGATAAAGGAAACATTGTGCTTAGAATTTGGAATTTTATGTTGGACTTTCTCTAATAAGAGGGTAGATATTAGTGTGCGGTATTAGTTGGCGCTTGGTTTCTTGAGCTTGAATGGATGACAATGAGGATAATGGGAGATATCCTCCCAGCCCGTATGGCATGAATCAGGGTTATGGGTCATCCAATCGCCAGAAGCTTCCTGTACGCGACACGTCTTATTCAAGGCATGTCGATGATCAGTATGGTGAGGAGGCGGATAATGATGAAGATGTCGATGATGAAGAAGAAGATGATGATGATGACGAAAATGGTGTTCAGCGGATAGGGAAAGATGTGTTTGAGGATGATGATGACGATGATTATGGTGATTCACAAAGGCATCAAAAGAAGAGGAAGTTAAAGAGCTTGTTATCAAGTTACGAGTTTGCACCTCGAGTACCACCACCATCCAACGCAGCTGCAACCGCTCCGAAGCCTTCATTTGGTGGGAGGAATCCTCTTTCAGATTGGTCTGAACACGAGACGTTTATTTTGCTGGAAGCATGGGGGGATAGGTTTGTTCGACATGGGAGGAAGAGTCTTCGATCAGATGAATGGCAAGAAGTTGCAGAAAAAGTGTCACAGGGGTCAAAACTTGAGAGGACGGACACCCAATGTCGTAACCGTTTGGATACTCTAAAAAAGAAATACAAAAAGGAGAAGATGAAGTTTGCGGAGAATGGAAGTAACACCAGTAAATGGGTATACTTCAAAAAGATGGACATGTTACTAACGTCAACTCCACAACAAGCGGACATTTCATGTGGAGTGGACTCCGGTGAGTATGTTTTCATGAGCCCCAAAGTTTATCTGAATCGTGCCAATGGTTTGGATGAGATGAAGGACAGTCCTGCTAACTCGGGATCTGCTGATGGTGACGATGATGATTCTGAGGATCTTCCACCAAAAAGATCAAGAAATGGACAATCAAGAGGGAATGGAGCTTCTTTCAAACTAATAGCAGATTCCATCCATAAATTTAGTGAGATATATGTGAAGATTGAGAATAGCAAGCGACAACAAATGCTGGAACTGGAGAAAATGAGGATGGACTTTCACAGAGACTTGGAAATGCAAAAGAGGCAAATTGTGGAGCGAGCACACGCAGAAATTGCAAGAATACGCCAAGGAAGAGATGAAGAGAATGACATTTCTGCTGAAAATGTTAGTGAATGATTTAGCCGGATTATCTCTATTCATCGCTTGTTGGCTATTTTCCTTTGTTGTATTATATCTTGCCTGTTATTCTCTCACAGTCCTGCAGAATATGCAAGACAATAAGCTTAATGTAGTGTAAGAATGTATTTGGATGTAGTTTCAGCAGCTACAATAACATTATATAGATCCCAACTACCGTACTATGAAAATCTTCTTTTATTACTATGGAAATTGTCTGTAAACCTAAACAACTCTTACCGAATATATTGCTGCTTTGTGGTTTAGCACTTACTAGAGTTCAATCAGGGGATTATCAGAGTTTTCTCAAGATATGGTAATCAAATACGGCCAGACCTCTTTGTGACAACATCTTTATATAACAATCAATTCTCTGTAAAAGTCAAGTTTTTCTCGAAATCGATTTTTATGTTATGTTATAATATGTATCCTCTATAACGGCACATCACTATAACAGTCAGAAAAATATCTAAACAAATGAAGTTGTAATAGAGAGGTTCCCCCCCCCCCCCACACACACAACCCCCCCAAACCCCAACACACATACATAGTTGGAGCTAAACGCAGTTGGTTCTGTTGAATATGCTGCTTCTTTTAGTCTAGATCCACCACTGTTCGTCAGGAATATTCATAGGAAAACAAGAGAAAAGGTAAAGGAGCAATTCATGATGGCCATGAAGGTAAAGGAAGGTGGAGGCAAGGGATCTGGGTTCATTCTCATTGAGGTATTATAGCACCATAAATGCATAACTCATAGAAGGTAGCATGAATGATGCAACAGCTTGACCGAGAATTGCTTTACGTTTTTGCCCAGTTTAGTCTGTCGGAAACAACCTCTCTACCTTCACAAGGTAAGGGTAAGATCTGCATACACATGACGCTCCTCAGATCCCACCTGTGAGACCCCACCGGGTTTATTATTGTCTTTGTTTAGTCCAGTTCACTTCTTAGCCTCATTCCTTACTGTGCCTACTACAAGTAACTTTAGTTTTTAAGCAAAAATAAAGTAACGTCTGTCCATTACTTTCCTCCTCACATTATTGTTAATGAAATTCAAGAATTATTTCAGCACTTCTTAGCCTCATTCCTTACTGTGCCTACTACAAGTAACTTTAGTTTTTAAGCAAAAATAAAGTAACGTCTGTCCATTACTTTCCTCCTCACATTATTGTTAATGAAATTCAAGAATTATTTCAGCACTTCTTAGCCTCATTCCTTACTGTGCCTACTACAAGTAACTTTAGTTTTTAAGCAAAAATAAAGTAACGTCTGTCCATTACTTTCCTCCTCACATTATTGTTAATGAAATTCAAGAATTATTTCAGCCCCTTCGGAATTCCCTGGAACTTGGATCTTCTGCCATACTCCAATTTTAGTATGTTGCTATTTACATCCAAAGGCATTTGATGCTATAACAGTAGCTGTAATTGGCGAAAATCTCACCTTAACCATACACCTCATACCAAATAAAAACATCCAGAACATTGCTGTAATATTCCCAAGTAAGAGGTTTTATATACAGTTGTTCCAATCAGAAGGGCCCTCAGCATTCAGCATACCTAACCTGAATTACATGTATTTTCAGTATCAAAATATTGCCTTCAGTGTTCTCGTGCATTTCTATCAAGACCGACTTTCCATTGTAAACATAATTTAAGAGGTTCCCAAAATTGTTACATTTAAGCATTCCGTTGCGACAGCCACACAACATATGATAACTCTCATTGACAAAGCCTATGTCCAAGAGATTTATGGCAATTGGTCAGCTCATTATACGTTAAGCCCTGCCACGCGACATTATCTGTATCAACAGTTGAACCTCAAGACGGATAAGCTCAGCTTCTTACTCCTGCAGCAATAGTTCTAAACACTAGGAATAACTTTGGCTTTTAACTGGTTGCTGTCCCCTAGATATACTATATGAATTTCAGGGTTGCAATGCCCAAGTGCTGCATGGCTTCAAGGGACTGATATGCACTGCATAATGCACAGCTTTTGCAGTTAGCAAATTGATGAGAGAATTTTAGACCAGATGAGCCAACAACTAGGGCAGCCAAGACAGCGGGATATCCTGCAAAGAGTGCATAGTATTATTTTCCTGATCTGACAACAAAAACGTTATGTGGTGCTTATGCTTTCCTGAGCCGAGGGTCTATTGGAAACAGTCACTCTATCCTCACAAGGTAGGGGCAAGGTTGCGTACACACTACCCTCCCCAGACCCCACAGTGTGGGATAATACTGATAAGTTGTTGGTGGTGTTGGTTGACAACAAAACCAATGGCATTTCCTTTTCCGTTTTTTGCCAATTTCACACAAAGGCATTATCTCGCCAGCATAGATTAGAGAGAACCACGACAAAAAGTCTAGGTTCAGTATCAGAAGTATGAACTAGGAAACTACAAGAACATGCACACTAGTTTGACGAAATTAGATGGACTGACCTTCCTTCAGGTTGAAAATGACAGACACCTCCACGACTAAACAGTAGAAGTGGAACAGAATAACATTGTCATTTTGAAATCTTTACTACTTTACCCGTCATTCATCTTTATATCTTTCGAAAGAAATAGACTCTGATTCTATTCTTTGCTCAATGTCAAACAGAACTTGAGCAGTTCTTGAGTTTTTCCATTCCTGTCGATAAGCATCTAGCAATTCTTGAGTTTGCAATCTTTCTCTGGGAGACCATTGTCCTTCTCCCAAAGAAGCTCAGTTTTTCTTTCAATCATGAAGGGATAAAGGGAATTCAGTTTGATCATGGACTCTGCTATTGTTGGAATTTGATTCCTTTTCGTATGTACTTTTTATTTCTCTCTTTGAGTCATTTACTAGCTGAGAAAAAAAAGAAAGAGAAAAAGGGAAGTTCATCAAGTCAAAAATACCTCACAGGTGGTTGGCAGTATCTCAACAAATATTGTTGACATCACGCAGCCTAAACCAAGTAATACTGGAGTTTAACTAGTAATAACTAATTAAATTAAAGCAAAGGTATCTCTCAGTTTCTCAAATGTGTTTGTTATTTTTTTAACCTAGAGAAGGTAATTTCAGATTGTTCTGAAATTTACCCAAGATGATAGTACAAACACCTATATGAAATAAAGAGAATGATTGAGAAAAACAATGTCTTTCAGGTAAAGAAATAATCGCTAGGTTCTTAACAATAAACTTAGCTTATCTGCTATTACATGTTTGTTTTACAGACCGGATATAGTAGGACAACATATCCCCGAGCAAGTCATCTTCAAACAAAGCTTCATCCTATATTTGGTTTGTGTAGGATAAAGAGTTGGCTCAGCTCATTATCCAGTTAATAATCCTCCTATCGACAGTCCTGCCATATGTTCCATTTTCCTGATAAATAAGCAATGTTTCACCAAAATGCACATAAATAACAGTCCCTAGATCCCATTTTAATTCACCAAAAGGCACACAATAGCACTCATTACATCCCATTTTATGTGAAAGTGTTTGACCAGAGTTGGAGTTTAAGAAATTAAAGAAACTTTTGACATGTAGACTAAATATATGCGAAGTACCAAAATCACCCTTTTAAATGAGTGGTTGTGAGATTTCACATGTATTTTCATAGTGTGTCACATATAACATTTTATGTGACTTGCCAAAGATGAGATGAGGAGGACTCCTTTAAATTTGGTCGGTGTTAGCTTGCCACAAAAGTGACTTATATAAAGCATAAATAAAGGCCTATAGATAGCTATCAAAATTACCTCCCATCTGGTCGACCAAGTCTGGACAATTACAAAGCTGCTTGGTGTTGACTCTAAAGCTGGGCATCTGAGTTTTGTGGAACCCCGAGAGCACCCTTTACCTCGAGTAGCAAGTCCTGTATAGTTATGAAGATCTCAGCCATTAAGATAGGCGGCTACTCCCCTCCAAATTTAGCCCAAGGCATCAGCAACAATATTCCCTTCCCTGTAGCAATGTTGTACTGTGATCTGCTGCTGCTGTATGATTTTTCTCATCTTCAAAATATCCTCCTCAAGCTCCCAGGAAGGTGATGAAACTGCAGTTAGCATTTTCACAAATAGGAGAGCGTCCATCTCAAGAATGACATGGCAAACTCCCTGTGCATTGAGCACCAGAAAAGACCGAAAAAGGCAGCTTCATGTTCTGCAGAATTTTTTGATGAAGTAATGAGTTTTATAGAAAAAGGCATCAAGAAGGTGCAAGAAGTACAAGAGAGGAAAGAGTCAGCTTTGATACAAAAAGAAAAGAAATACTAGGCTAAAGCAAAAGAGCTGACAAAATCCAAAAAGTTAATATGACAATCTACAGGGGCTAAATACTGTCAACTAAATAACCAAAGAAGACATCTAGTCTAGCTTTTAAGTGTGTGTTGGAATTGATATCCCATCAAAACATCAGCGATTCCTTTCTCTCCAGACACACCAAAAGATACAAGCAGGGAGCATATGCCAGACTGATGAATTTATCAACTTTCCAACCAGACCAGCATTCAAAGACTTCTCTGATGCTTTGTGGCATGACCCAACTGAGACCAAAGATAGAAAGAAACATGCACCATATGTCTGAGGCAGCTGAGCAATGTAGCAAAAGGTGTCTGTTGGACTCTGAATGTTGCCAGCACATAAAACATCTGTTAACAATTGGCATACCTCTTCTGTTAAGGTTGTCCTGTGTTAAACAAGATTCATTAAGGGCGTACAGCTGAAGCAAATGATCTTTGGGAGAAGACTTGTCTTCCAGATGTACTTCCAAGGCCATCTATCAATGATTTCATTAGTTGAGCATAAATGAGAGTACCCTGCTTTCACTGAGTAGAGGCCATCCATCCACTTAATATTGTCAGCAATGCTGTGGTTGACTGAGTCCCTCTAATTTAGCCAAGGCCCAAGAGAGTCAACAACTGTGGAATTTCTCAGTCTTGGAAGTCCCTTCTGCATTGGACTTTCCAGCAATTGTCTTGCCAATTCTGAGAGAGAGAGGAATCTTGATCATTAGCTATGTGGTAGAGGTCTGAGAATTCATTCATTAGGACAGTCCCTTGTAACCATCTATCCTTCCAAAACCTGATGTTGATGCCATTTCCCAACTTGAAAGAGGTATTCATAGAGAATTCAATCCAGAGTTTCCTGATAAATTTCCAAGGCCCAACTCCATATGGTCTTCTTGACATATTGGTGCACCAGTGGCTTTGAGATCCATGATTTGCAGTTACCACCTGTTTCCATAGTGTATTCCCTTCTTGACAATATCTCCGTAGCCACTTCATAAGCATGCACTTGTTATGTATGTTGAGGTCCCTGATACCCAGTCCACCAAATTGTTTTGGCATGGTAACTTTTGACCATTTGACTAAGTGAAGTTTGTGACCCTTGCTGCCTCCTTCCCAGAGGAAGGTCCTTCTGATTTTATCCAACTGCTTGACTACCTTGTTCGGAATTGGAACCAGAGACATAAGATAAGTAGGAATGCTATCCAATACACTATTAATGAGTGTCAATCTTCCCCCCATAGAAAGATATTGTCTCTGCCAAGAGGCTAACTTTGTTTATTAGTGCAGAGCTGGAGTGATTTAGCAAATGCCATGCTCAAATCCCCTTTTATTGCCCTAACAATCCCTCCCTTCAACACCTTCAGTTTTTAAAAATGAGGATGTTGAGATGGATTTGTGGGCATACTAGGAGAGACAAGAGCAGAAATGAGGTTATTCGGGACAATGTGGGGTGGGCCGGTGGAAGATAAGTTGCGGGAAGTGAGACTGAGATGGCATGGGCATGTGAGAAGGAGATGCCCAGTAGGATGACAGAAACATAGTAGCAGGAGGTTGACAGTAGGATCATCTTATAAAAATCTGAATCGGGTAGGATCTCAACTCAGCCTATGGCCTTGGAAGCATATCTGGAAAGTCAAAATACCATATAAAGTGGCATGCTTTACTTGGTTGGTGGCTAAAGAGGCAGTACTCACTCAAGAAAACCTCATGAAAAGAGGGTTATCAATTTGTTCTAGATGTTATTTGCGTGGCCAAGATGCAGAGACAATTAGCCAACTGTTTCTACATTGTAGAGTGACAAGACAGTAGTGAGACAGTTGTGGGAGTTGTTCATTAACATCAGGGGAATCTGATGGACAATGCCAGGAAGAACCTATGAACTTTTGTCTAGCTGGAACACAGGGGGAGCTCTACATCTAACAAAGATAGATGGAAAATTTTCCCAGCAACCATTTGGTAGACAATTTGGAAGGAGAAGAATTTAAGGTGTTTTGCAGATATAAGTAGCCCCGTACAGAAAATCAAAATGATTGCATTCTTCTTTTTAGTTTTGGGTGTAAAACAGAATATATAGATTACCAGGATTCAATCATAGAAGTCTTAGGCTCGTTGTAAGAAGAACAAGGAAGTTTAATTTTTGTTTTTGTCCTAGCTCTTCTTGATGTAATCTTGGTTCCAGTACAAAATTTGTGTTGATTTATTAATATGTTGGATCTGTTACCATCTCCAAGAAAAAGAAAAAGGAGATGCCCAGAGGCCGCAGTAAGGAGGTGTGAGAGGTTACACATGCAGGATCTAGGGAGGGGGTAGAGGGAAGCCTAAGAAGTATTGGGGAAAAGGTGATTAGACATGATAAGGCACTTGCAACTTACTGGAGACACGACCCTTGATAGGAAGTTGTGGGGGTCAAAGATTAGGGTAGAAGGTTAGTAGGTAGTATTGCGTACTTGCCTCTCTTACCGGTAGATTTGGCATTACGCTAGTTGTGGCTTATTCTTTGCATATCATTACCGATTATTGCTTCTGGTTCGTTTTGTTTTACTCTCACTATTGCTTATGTTTCCTTTCCATACCTTTTCATTTTTATATATTACATTTCTTTACTACTGATTGTTGTGCTTACCCGAGCCGAGGGTCTCTCGGAAACAACCTCTCTACCTGCACAAGGTAGGGGTAAGGTCTGCGTACACACTACCCTCCCCAGACCCCCCTTGTGGGAATATGCTGGGTATGTTGTTGATTACAACTACCATCGGTGTTTAACTTAAGTCTGCCACTAGTCGCTAATTCCCACTGCACTTCAGTAATCAACAATCAACAATCCAGGTCTGATGCCTTCAACACTGGTGCAAATCTCGGTCCATGTGCCTGTCCATTCATGGCTTTTGAAATGGCATTTCAACTGCATAACAACTAAGGAATGAATCTGGAAAATCATTCAAGGAACAATGCACTCCACTATACTTGGAAGCACATCTTTGTTTCTAAAGTTCACAGCATACAATAGATGGACGGCATTGTAATATAATGGCATCATGTCATCAAAGTTTGCCTCAAGTCAGCAGCTACTCTAATTCCCAGAACATTTCCAAAATGCCGATATACTCTCCTTGCTTGCTAGCTAGAAAAGAAAAAGTGAGATTGTTCGCAACAAATTTTCGTAGTCCGGAAAATAAACTGCGACAAAAATAATATGAAGAAAAAGAGATTTTATTGATAAATATTTGTGAGTACAATTCTATGTATCCCTTGATTCTCCTCTCTAAAATTCTCCGTGATTCGAGGGCTTGAGAAGAGTCTTTCTCGAATGTAGGACGATGCAGACCTCCTTGTGATGTATGTAACCGCCAAGAACATTGAGCAGCACTTTGTTGTTACGGGTTGATCTCCGGGAAGAACTCCGTTGATCACTCCTTTGTTGAAGAACTAAGCACTTGATGATTGATCTCTCTGTTTGTGGATGCCTTCACCAATTGCGGAGTGTTCTTCTCTAACTCTGAATGTCCCTTGAGAGTTATGTAACCCCTCTATTTATAGTTGTAGAGGATGGACAGTCAAGTTACATAAGAACTCTCTTGCTTGATTCTGATTTGCCCATGTCATTTTAGCCACTTGGCGACTTGTGGTTGGTTCTTACTTTTTGACTTGGATTGCCACGTCATTTAACACGTGGCGTCATCTTATTGGCATGGAGTTTGACTGGATATGTCATGTAATGTGGCATGAGTCTGGGCCTTAAGATGAAATGGATTTTGGGCTTGAAAATAATAAAATGGACTTATTTAATTTGTAAAGCCCAAATTAATTATTCAACACAATTGAATTAATCCAAATTTTGTATGGACTAGACCCAATAAATTTTATATGTCTACAGATGCACCCTACTTCAAGGTTTGTCGTGATATGACTTGTTCAACCGTAAAGACAAGGCTTGAAGTAATCGTAGAGCAGTTGACTCAATTTCTCACATAAATCAAGCTGCACGTATGGTTTGGCTACAAGCCCATTTTAATTAATCCACTAACTTTCTTTGGACCAGTATACAATTCATGGTATTAAAATTAGCCAAGGGACCCACGTGGACAATGAGACCATTCCTTAGATATGAAGTTGATAATTGAACAGAAATCTCATAGGAACTTCACCAGGCAAACTCCGTCTAGGTCTCTGAATGGTTAACCTAATCATCTCCCTATAAAAGCAGCTCAAGTTGTGATAATTTATGCAAGACTTTTCAACGTCTCAAGAGGGTATGAAACATGAGTCATGCCTTTAACAATTGACGTCAACGATATCAACTTCTATTTATGCTATCTTATTTCCTTTCTTTCGCAGATTCTGCCCAGGCTTCATATATTGGAGTGTTGGCTTCTCTTACATGGTGGATAGCTCTTTGCTGCAGCGACGTTGTCATACTGAACTACCAGGCTTTGTCCAGTTTCTGCTACACATAGATGAACAGAGCCATGAGTGAAGGCATGACGAACCGCGAATTATGTGACTTTGAAGATTATGGAAACATTCCAAAAATACCAGCGCTGATGCTTCATGATGTTGTGGATTCTATGTTCCATTGAATTCCTTGCAAGCACAATAGAAATCTACCGATGCAGGGAAATCGACATGCCATTGACGCCGAAACTTGCTGTTGAATCGGGAGCTTCGTGCAATTGGCACCGATCCCTGTAGAACCAAGAAGCCTCGTGCAATTGGCACCGGTCCCTATAGAATCAAGAAGCTTCGTGCAATTAGCTCCGTGAGCTCCGTTCTCTATCACCTTTTTGTTTTGTTTTTGCAGCCTTGGCAAGAGTACTTTATGGAGAACATAAACTTCTTGTTGTCTGACTAGCAAACACATGGACCATCTTCTTCTTATACTTGGCCAAAGACGTAACTTTTAAATTTCCAGTTCCAGTTTTATTGAAGAAGTGACGAAGCACTCCATTCTTGCAATTTGTCATAGTTGGATGAAACGTTTCCTCCTTGAGGCTTCGTGAGAAAGAGGCTTGCAGCGACCGTATTCCATCCTTGATGAGTGAGCACGTGGCACATCTCATCCTTGCGGATTAGCGCGGAAGAGGCTTGGAGCTGGAGCGAGCGTATTCTTCTTTGCAAGCGAGCATGTGGCGCATCTTATTCTTGCAGTTTGGCGAAATTGACACTACTTGGAGCAGTCCTTTCCTACCTTGGCGAGCGAGTACTTGGCCAATCTCCACAAAAATATTCATCCTTTGATGGAGGTGCGATCAAATCACCAGCCGCTTATTCCTAAAGAAACAGGACTCGAAGGGATGCAGCATATCAAAAATTCACAGCAAAGTTCCTCGAGGATTAGCCGCAATATTTCTTTTTAAAAAAAATTAGATACACATGTTCAGCATTTTGACTTTCCAGCATTGTGCGTTCTCGTTGATAAATTGATATCTCGAGCTAGGAGTGCCCGAACTGCAACCCGCTTGGTGCTTGAGAATCAAAACATGCATCATAGTGACATATCCAAAATTTAGGGCCAAATTCCATCAAGACAAGGCGGAATGAACTTTCAAAGGCGATGCACCAGTCTGTTACAATATTCGATATCCATGATGGATACTTCACTTCTCGCCTCAATGAGCTTGTTGACTTCAATTTGTGGTACTAGCTCGGGTCGAAACATGCGTTGTGACTGCTTCACAGGGCGTGCTCCACTTTTGATCCCTAAATGATGAACGACTACCTTAGGACTAAGACCATGCATTTCTTTATATGACCAAGCGAAGACATCTTTGTATTCGCTCAATAACTTGGAGTATTCCTCCTCTTGAGGCGTAAGAAGAGCACTAATGAAGGTGGGGCGTGGATCTTCTGGAGTGCCTAAATTGAGTTCCTTAAGCTCATCCACAGTTGATTGCCCCCATCTTCTAGTTGAGGGGGAGCCTCGTGTACTTCATCATCAATGTCAAGGCATGGGCTATCTTCTATAGTTATGTGATAGGATGCTTCCACAACGTCTGACTTTTCGATTTGACTTCCTTGGATGGCCGGCATGGCTCCTTTCTCTTTCTCTGCTTCTTTACGAGGATGGAAAGTGTAAACAATGGTTTTTCTTTGCACCTTCAATGGACCACCTGTGGATATTGACAAAATAGACTTCCTCTTCATACGTGATGGGAAAGCACTACAGATTTCTTTGTCAGTAACAACTTCAAAATGATCCCACTCCTCGTGGACTTGATCCTTATGTTTTGCCAGTATCTTTCTAGATGGTGACTTCCTTGTGGTTCCCAAGCGACAAAAGACAGAGGTTTTTGAGGTAGTGGAAGCTTCCTTTCGATGTTTGGAAGATACATGTTCACCTTTGTGACTTAGCCTTTCAAACGCCGAGACCCGAGCAGTTAAGCCTCCAATGCGATCAAACACAGAAGTTCGTTGCTTTGTTTCCTTGCCCTTAACTTCCTCCATCTCCTCTATCGAGGTGTGTTGTGATGAAGCTATCTCTTTTCTTCTCTTAGATGAAATTTTGAGAGGCTCTGCCAAACTGAATCCCAACCCAAACTTTGGAGTGGCGACGTAATGCCCTTGCTTTCTCAACTTCATTTGGGACTCATTGAGCCCGTGTATCTTTTCACCAGTGACTTCGTCTTTGAGTTCTCCTAGTCTTGATGGATTGGAGAAATCATAACCAGACTTTTCAAGCAGTATGAAGGCCTTAGGATCATAGTGCCCTTTCATTTTATCAGTTTGGACATTGCCTTTAGTAGACTCACAAGTCATATATGGGATTTGTGCAACTGGGACAGTCATATGCTCCTTCAAATGTTGGATATCTTTGTGACTCATTTGCTTCTTTAGAGTACATTCCTGTAGCAAAGCCTTTCTTTCGACGCTCACGCGGAACATAGCGAAAAACTAGAGACTTCTTCAGTTCTCTTCTTAGGCAGCTTGGTGGTAGACAATTGAGCCTCATTTTCTTCTTTTGACTGGACATCAGCTTCGTCGACTGATGGTGGTTTATCCACGCTCGGTTCACAAGAATCTAGGTAGAATTTTGCATCTGCAAAGTATGACTCCGTCTTAGTGAAAGGATTGGTGTCTGCATCAATTTTGACTATCTCTCCATCCCTTATGTACTTCAGACATTGATGCAAAGTAGACGATACCACTCCATTCTCATGAATCCAAGGACGTCCAAGCAATAGGTTGTATGATGTTTTAGCATCTATGATGTGAATCAGGGTGTTTGACTTCATCTCGCCAATGGATAATCCCACGCGGGTCATACCTATGGCTCGTTGTCCTCCTTGGTTGAAACCTTGGATGGTTAGGTTACTTTTGGATAGCTCATCGATATAGATCCCAAGCTTTTTTAGCACCATCTTTGGCATGATGTTGACAGTTGAACCATCATCAACAAGTATGCGACTGAGATGTTGTTCCCGAATGGCCCCTACAACGAACAAAGGTCTGTTATGTGGTCTAGACCGCAGCAACAAGTCATCATCTGTGAAGGAAATTGTTGCACAACATGTGACAACTTTCCCGTTATCATGATGTTCTTGTGTTTTCGTGGGAGCAAACTCATCATTGCTTTCCTTTGTTTCATCTGCACTAGAAACTACATGAGTTGCACCAATGTGACCTCTATGAAGGAATTTTCCAGGAAAGAATTCATACAATGTGATGGGCTTTCGGAACTTCGGCGATAGGGCACCGTTAATCTTCTTGCTAATAGAAGATTTGATAATTCTTGGTGGTTGTAGCTTATCCACATCGCTTATTTTTGCTCTTGGATTAGGAATTGGTAGCTTTAAAACTTCTTGATGTCTTCGTTTCTTATGATTCACTAGAGTCCAGTCCTCATCGTCTTTGTCTTTGGACTGAGTGTTCAACAACGGGCTCGAAACTTCCAAATTGTAAGAAGGCAGTGCCTGACGCGTTTTGCAACCATGAACACTTCTTTTCTTTGAGCGCGATACTTGCATGATTTGCTTCTGCTGTTTTATCCATGTCTATGATGATTTTTCCTTCACTTACGAGAGCCATGATTTTCTCCTTTAGGACGAAGCATTTCTCTATAGGGTGGCTAATGACGCGATGAAACTTGCAGTACTTTGGATCGCCAACTTTACCAACTTCCTCAGGCCTTTTTGATTCAGGGAGATCGATGAGTCTTTTGGCTAACAATTCATCAAGGATTGTGGGTACGTCTGAATCTGGAAACGGATAAACCTTCGCCTCCAATTCCTTCAAGGTTGGACGACGTTTCTCCTCTTTGGGATATTGACTGGGGGTCTTATCCTCCTTGACCTTTTGCTTAGTCGTGACTTTCACGGTAGTTACTTTCACCGCCATAGATTCTTTGGTTTGGTTCTTTGATGCAACATGTTTCTTGAACTCCTTCTAATCAACGAATGGAGATGCCTTTCCATGGTTTGTGATGCTTAACTCCATGTCGTGAGCTCGCGTTGCAAGTTCTTCAAAAGTTCGCGGTTTGATCCCTTGTAGGATGTACAAAAGGCCCCAGTGCATTCCCTAAATGCACATCTCCAAAGCAGATATTTCTGAAAGACGATCCTTGCAATCCAAACTTAATGCCCTCCAACGATTGATGTAATCCACCACGGGCTCGTCCTTCCTTTGCTTGGTTCCTGTCAATTCTATCATGCTTACAGTTCTTCGGGTACTGTAAAAACGATTGAGGAATTCCTTCTCCAGTTGCTCCCAGCTATCAATGGATTTGGGCTCTAAGTCAGTATACCAGTCAAATGCGTTTCCTTTCAGAGAACGAACAAATTGTTTTACCAAAAGGTCACCACGCGTTCCAGCATTGCTACAAGTCTTGACAAGTGCCATCAAATTGATGCAGCTTTGGTGGTTGATAATTGGTTGGCATGGTTAGACAATCAATCCTCTTAGTATAAGGCTTAGAATAGTACAACGAACTTTGTGATGGTCCTCCATATTGAGCTTTGATAGTGTTTGTTATCATGTCTTGCAATTGTTGGACAGATAACGCTGCAACTGAAGTGGATTGCTTTTCCTTTTGAATGTTGAACTTGGCAAGTGATTCCTCAATAGCCGTTTTTTGCAAGGTGGAGTCAGGTGAACGAGGAGGGACGTAGCTCGACTCTCCAGGTGCATAGACCTCCAATTTGTTCATGAGTTGAGCGATTTGAAGGTCTTTGTCTTCAATAGATTTCTTCAAGACTTCAATAGTCTGTTCCATCACGGCAAACTTCTCATCCATGTTAGTTGCGCCAGTCATTAAGGCGTTGACTTTCGTTGAAATTGGAGAATCCACCAAATCCTCAAATTTCCCAAGGTTGGAGGCTGTTTGAGAAAATTCGTCAAATAGCGAGAATGGGGTGTTGCCCCCAAAGATTGCGGTGCAGACGTCGTGTGAGATCTGCTCTTCTTTGCCATCTCCAAGGAGGCGAAGTATTCGGTTCCATCCAAGCCACTATCCTTGAACTTGCTTCGAGTGATTGGGCCAATATGATTGAGCTCACGAGACACAGCAGCAATATCATCTTTGCATGAAACATCATACTTGCGGAAGGCCATCGTAGTAGTAGATCTGAAGTTTGTAATTTTCAACTTGCAAGAAGGAGAGATGAAGAGCAGAATTTGTCCCACTGGGCGTGCCAAAATTTGTTCGCAACAAATTTTCGTAGTCCGGAAAATAAACTGCAACAAAAATAATATGAAGAAAAAGAGATTTTATTGATAAATATTTGTGAGTACAATTCTATGTATCTCTTGATTCTCCTCTTTAATATTCTCCGTGATTCGAGGACTTGAGAAGCGTCTTTCTCGAATGTAGGACGATGCAGACCTCCTTGTGATGTATGTAACCGCCAAGAACGTCGAGCAACACTTTGTTGTTACGGGTTGATCTCCGGGAAGAACTCCGTTGATCACTCCTTTGTTGAAGAACTAAGCACTTGATGATTGATCTCTCTGTTTGTGGATGCCTTCACCAATTGCGGAGTGTTCTTCTCTAACTCTCAATGTCCCTTGAGAGTTATGTAACCCCTCTATTTATAGTTGTAGAGGATGGACAATCAAGTTACATAAGAACTCTCTTGCTTGATTCTGATTGGCCCATGTCATTTTAGCCACTTGGCGACTTGTGGTTGGTTCTTTCTTTTTGACTTGGATTGCCACATCATTTAACACATGGCGTCATCTTATTGGCATGGAGTTTGACTGGATATGCCATGTCATGTGGCATGAGTCTGGGCCTTAAGATGAAATGGATTTTGTGCTTGAAAATAATAAAATGGACTTATTTAATTTGTAAAGCCCAAATTAATTATTCAACGCAATTGAATTAATCCAAATTTTGTATGGACTAGACCCAATATATTTTATGTCTACAGAGATATGAAATCTTCCTGAGGTTTTCTGCAGCAAAAGCATCTGCTTGTCCCAGTTATCCCAAATCTCCTTATAACATTATCTGTAGATAATTTCTGTTTCAGCAGCTCAACATAGAAAATGACACTTTGAAGGGAAGTTTTTAGTGCCATATCTTTGTGTGAAGAAAAGGATTTTCAAGACTTGTTAAGCTGATCTACATGAGAAAATTCCATTTTGTAGCAGGTTTCCATATGGCCTGATCCGTGCTATCAAGCTGTCCCAACTTTAGTTGCTACCACTTGTTTCAAAATGTGTGCAGGCAGTTTCTCCTTCAGCTCATCGACTTGTCACCTATCATCCTCCATGAAGTTATTGAATTCAATTCTACCAGATTTTGGCCCAGGTAACAGAAACTTCGCAATAGCCCCAAGACCAGACCAATTATCCCACCAAAACAATGTAGTTTCAGTATTAGGTTTCCATGGAATGAACTCCTGCACCTTTGGTTTGATTTCCATCAATCTTCTCCAAATATGATTGTCCATAATCGCAAACTTTAGCCATTCTGTGTTCTCTTACAGTACTTGGCTTCAGTAAACTCGCTCCATAGTCCATACTCCATAGTGATTTCTGAGTCCTGAATCTCCAATTTTTACCAGCAAAGATTAGACTAAGCTGGCTCGGACACCACCGTTATTAAAAAAAGAAAAGAAGATATTCTATTGAATCTTGAGGAATACCAAGCCCGTATATAAAAATACCTTTTGGCACACTCTAAGGAGATAGAAAGAGCAGCTGTTAAATACCCTGGAGCGCAAAGTAATTGAATTCTCTAGTGAAAAACTACCCAATGCAGAGGACAAGTGAAACCTGCCTTCTCTCCATCCCTCCCTTTAAGAAGAAGATTAATAAAAAAGGGCAGCCCGGTGCACTAAGCTCCCGCTAAGCGCGGGGTCCGGGGAAGGGCCGGACCACAAGGGTCTATTGTACGCAGCCTTACCCAGCATTCTATAAGCAATAGTGAGATTAATAAGGAATTCTTAATTTAAATCCAAACCGCAGTTCTTAAAGCAAGTTCTCAGAATAAAGAAGCTACCAACAGGTAGAATAAACATAGCCTAAACGGAAATCTATAACTAGTTTCAAATATTCACAGAGAGAACTACAGAAATATAACACAGAGAGAATCACGAAACAAAAGGAATTAATCAGGTCCCACCTGCCAAAAGATCACCATCCCCGTCCTTTTTACAGGATGTTGCCAAACCTAATTCCGCCCAGCGATTTGAGAAAACAGGTGAAAGATTCTGCATGCATGCTAATATTGTACTGAACATACCCCAGTTCAAACCTTTACCATAAAAGCCAATTACATATCTGCAGAAGTCAACACCAGCAGGAAGAGTAACAAAAGTGCTGCAATTATTACTGTAAAACCCTACACAAAGCAAGTTTATATTGCCAGGCCGAGAAGATTCAAAATGTGCCCAAGTATTAAATAGTGTAAATAAAGAAAAGCACCAAAAGAGAGTCTAACATACCAATGCTCTTTTAGGAAGTTTGATATGTACCATCCCCGTTAATATGACCAACTGCTTCAAGTATTGATGAGTATGTAATAAGATCATATTCAAAACCATTGGCACGCATCTCTTTCATCAGCCTTGCAGCTTCCTCAAACATGCCAGCACGACTAAGACAACCAAGAATGGTGTTGTAAGAGACAGCATCGGGTTTAATTGTTGAATGTTTCATCTTTGTAAACATCTCGATCGCCCGTTGTGGATCACTGGTCTTGGTCAAACCATTTAGCATTATGTTAAATGAGTTTAAGTCGGGAGCACAACCATTTTCCTCCATAGCACGAAGCATGGAAAAAGCGTCATCTAGCATACCTGCTCTCACCAGCCCGGACATGACTGCGTTGTATGCATAGACATCAGGAGAACATCCCACTTTTTGCATCTCGTTGAAAAGATCGACAGCCTCAGTCAAACGCCCACATTTCCCAAAGTGCTTTATCATTACAGCATATACCCGAGAACTACTAGATCCACAACTCTCTTTTAGTTCTTGAAACAGCTCATTTGCAGCTTCATAGCGTTTTGCTTTTCCAAGACTATTGATTAAGCTGCAATAGGCAGCTGGACAAGGAGGAAAACACTTCTCGTCCATCTCCTCAAGCAAGGCTAAAGCATTTTCAACTCTATGTTTCTTGCAATACCCATCAATAAGTATTGAATAAGTAAAAGAGCTTGGAGCAACACCATTTGCTTTCATCTTTTCAAACCAAGATGAAGCCTCGGATACTGGAGCTCTGGATTCAAACAGGGATTTTATAATAGTATTATATGTCACAACATTCGGTTTACAGTTTAATGATTCCATTTCATCAAACAGTTTAAGAGCATCACCTATACGTCCTCCCCTTCCTAGAAGATTTATCACATTGTTTATCAACACAACATCCGGCTTACATCCCTCTTTTAGCATGGACAGAAATACAGAATATGCCTCCTCGAGTCTACCAGCTTTACCAAGCCCTCTTATCAATTCAGTGTAAGTATACACAGTTGGCGCACAACCTTTCTCTTTCATCTCTTTGACTAATGCTAAAGCCGTTTCCACCCTACCCAATTTGAAGTAAACTGCCAACAAGGTAGTATATATCTTTGCAGTGGGATATAAACCGTTGTCCTTCATTTCATCGAACAACCTAATAGCAGAATCATCACGACCTAGTTTTGCATAGGATGATATAAGAGCACTATATGTAACTGTATCAGGGAAACAATTGCCCTCATTACACATTTCGGTATAGAGCTCATGTACTTTTTCATGTTGACCTTCTTGCATCAGCATCAAAATAATGGAATTGTAAGTGGTTGCAGTTGGCTTGCACTTGCGGCCTTTAATCTGGTAAAATACTGATAGTGCTTTGTTTACCATTTTTGCCCTGCCTAAAATTCTTACAGTCTCAGAGAGATCGGCAGGAGTAATGACACATGTACTCCGAGCCATTTCTTGCACCGTCTTCCACATTTCACCTGTTAGCCCAGCTTCTTCAAGACATCGAATCAAAGCCAGGTAGGTTGTAGAGTCATGTTCAAAGTTCCTCCTTTTACCAGCCCACTTGAAAAACTGAAGTTTCACACTGATCTCCATGTCTATTTTAAGAACCTCTCGAACCAATTCATTATCTACTTTCAGCTTTAGCACCTCCAAGGCCTTTTCAGCATCAGGACCCCACTTAAATATCTTCAGAATCCTGATGAACCTCTCATCTAATATCCTTACAGAGCCCCTTCTTAAGGGTGCTTGCTTCTTTTGGAACCCTTCAGTTTCGGCCTTAGGCCTTGACATTTCAAACATCTTAACAATTTCACTTTCTGCAACATCAAAGAAATAAAGGCTATTACCATCATCATCTTACTGCCTAATGGGGAAAAAATCAAGTTTTTGCAAAGTTCTACCTTCCATGAAAAATCCTACTATCTGCATTTGGCACACAGTGTAGCGCCTAAAGTTTCCGTTATTTGAAGGCAAGAAAAAACTATAATATTGGTTGGATCTAGCAATACATTTATCTATTGTACATTATACAACAATAATAACAACTACCATGCCTCAGTCTTAAACAAGTTGGGGTCGGCTATAGTAATCCTCACTGACCATCTTACTCCATATAAACTCATCTCAGGCCAATATTGTACAAAAATAAAATAAAAATAAAAAGTACTAAAATTCTTTATATGTTCTACTTACCTAAACAACTCCTAGAAAAAAAATCTTTTTTTACCTTACGAAAAAAATCTACTTTTAGGAATCACTAGTATACACATAATTAATACACAACTCTTCTTGAACCAGCAAACAAATTGATTGAAAAGAACATTCTCAATAATGATATGAGATTATGAATAATATAGTTCACGGGAAGAAACACGCACCTGTCTGCTTAATTCTCTGACATAAACAAGAAAATGTAGAAATACTTCTCCTTGAACAAGCTGTTCCTATCATCATTATAGCTTCACTTCAAAAAGCAAACAAATATGCTGCCAACAGTCGGCCCCGACTTGTTTTAGACTCAGGCCTAGTTGTTGTTGTAGTAGTAGTAGTATTCAGTACCTAAAACAATTACAAAAATTCTATATAAAATTAGGCTTATTATATACTATTCTGACCGAAAAGATAATGGGTACAGTGATATTTCCTACCTACCTTGAAATTCAGTTTATTAGGGCTCAAAATGAGTTGGGATTTTTTCCACAGTGCAGCTATATATACTTCATAAGGGCACAGGGCGCGGGCGCTGCTGGTGGTGTTGTGGTGGTGATGGTGGCAACGCTGCCGCTAGATTGGGCTTGGTGGTATTGGGTCGAATGACAGGCCGGGTCACTGGTAGTTTTGGAAACTTTTTTCACTAATAGCCTACTTTGACAACTTCTAGTGGAGTTGGGAACCAAAATGTGGTTATTTTAAACTCAAAGAACCAAAATGTGTAGAAAAAATAATTGGTGATCATAATATATATAACGCCATTTTAAAGGACACTATACCTTAACAGCCGTAACCTTAAAAGAGATGAAAGGTATAGCGCCTTATATTAAGACGTTATAGTATAGCGTCTTAATATAAGGCACTATACCCACGTAGAAAGTCGTCCAGTCCCCTTCCTCACCAAACCAGAAACTCCCCCCTCCCCCCATTGCTGACGAGAAAAGGCTCGAGTGAAGCCCACCAGTCCCACAAAAAGTATAGATTCTCGGTCCTAATTCTCGGTCCCACATCCAAGCTAAGGCGTTATCTCGTAGTGAGTTACTCGTTTTGACTCCAAATCACCAAATCTTTAACTTTCCAAAAATTTTAAATCAAGATATTCCGACTTAGTTTTTGTTAAAACTCGTATAAAAAATACATATTAGTTGTTTTTAATGTGCTCTATGTTATTTTGTGATTATTTTACGATTTAATTAATTTGTTATTTTTTATCCGGACTATAGTATTAGTGCGCTAAAAAGATTAGTAAAATAGAGAAATTATTATTGAAGTTGTTAAAAAATGCTAATTAGTTACTTTTTATTGTGGTATATGTATTTTCGTGATTGTTTTGTTATAAAATTTATTTGTTATTTTTATCTGGTTTAGATTATTTATTTGCTAAAAGACTAGTAAAATAGATAAATTGTTACTTTAGTTCCATGTAATGGTATCTTATGGCCTAATGCAGTGCTCGTATTTGTAATGTAGTGCCTTTTTAGCGTAGTAAAATGTAGTGCCTTTTAGCGTAGTATCCTTGTAGTTATTAAATTAATCATTCAAGTATTTCTTAAACCCAAAAATACGTCAAAAAGCTAATAGTTCAAACATAAACTCTGTCCAATTCTAGTCAACAAACGTAAGAAAATAACATAAAAAACAACAATATTTGTCAAACTAAATATTTTTATATGAATATTTAAATCCTGTATAGTTATGCAAAATTAATTAATTAATTTTATTATAGTAAAAAATAAGTGATAACAAATAAATATATAAATATAATAAAATTAATATATACAATAATAAACTAATATATAAAATAACAGCCATGTTGAGTGATAAATCGGGGAAATTATCTCATCATGAACACAAGAATTCGCTTACCTTGGTGCTACTGGCCTCAAATATCGAGTCCGGAATTAAAATGTGATTATTTAATAATTAAATCTTGTATAGTTATGAAAATTAATTATTTAATTTTATTATAGTCAAAAATAGGTGAGTAACAAACAAACATATAAAATAATAAAACTAACATATAAATGGGCGCTATACTTAACTGGCAAACGGCCGTTAAGGTATAGCACCCTTTAAAGGGTGTTACATATATCATGGTCAGCAATTATTTTTTTTGCATATTTTAATTCTTTGAGTCCAAAAGAATCACATTTTGGTTCTGAACTCCGTATAGCATGTCTGACTTTGACCAAAGCTTCTGGGAGCCAAGTTGCCAAAAGCAATTTTGTCTCTGGAAGAAATATTTTTTTGAGATTTGAGGTGTTTGATCAAAAATAAAAAGTACTTTTTAGAAATATCAGAAATTCAGGATTGAAACTCTATGGGTTCAACCTTTAAGGTTTTTACTGCTGAACTCATTATATCCTTAAAGCTATTCTTTCATATTTATAATTTATTGCGATTTTAGTGATTTTTTACATATAAATTTGTACTCCGTATTGAAAGTTATGGATTCAATTAACCTGGATGCTGATCTCGGCCGATCCACACACTATTAAGTAGCGAGGCGGTCGATGCAATAATTACCCAACAACGGTCAAGAACGAATCCATGTGGAGTTAACAAATGGGATTAGGTGTATATCAAAGTGAGTTGCGATTTTTGGCTCTAATTACACTTCCACAAACCTGGTTGGTGTTCTGCTTCTATTTTACTCTATTGATTGCAATTAATAAACTACGGACAATATTTTTGGTTTTGGATTTTTTCAAATGATTAAAGGGACTAGAGTCGTGACTTCTACCTAGGTGGTTATCTAACGGGTTATAAATTCCAGGATAAGCTTAATTAGTTAGGGTTTTAATATAACTATCACACTCGGGTACTCACTCTATACCTCTCGGTAGTTTGAGTGATTTTGCCGAATTTGGCTTTCTCAAGTCCAAATGGGTATTTATACAAAACAAGTGATATTAGCTCAAGTCGGGTATTAATATCCTAGGTTTAACCATTTAATTAGGGCTATCAATTTCTTGAGTTCACTCCAATTCCTTGTTAGCTAAGTTTTTATAGACTTAGTCCCTCTTTCTCAAGAAAAGACTAAGTCATTTAGGCATGAATCAATATTTTAATTCTTGAGTTCTAGCAAGAACTAGGCTAAATATCACTAACCCAATCACAAACAAGCCTTAAATCAAATACTCATTTAATAAACCCACACTAGGGTTGGATCACAACCCTAGCTAAAGATTTAGCTACTCATGAAAATTACAGAATTAAAGAAGAATTGAAGATAGAATCCATAATATTAGATTATGGGAAGAAAATTTAGTGTTTAGAGACGAATCTAGTACAAAATTGCCAAAGCAGTAAAGTAAGATGACACATGTGCTTCTCTAAAACATAACTTAACCTAAAAATGACAAAAAGTTCTATTTATACTAAGTTGAAAATATCTGACAAAAATCTCCCCTACGGAGGTTGTGCAGCCGCATAATTCTGAGTGCGGTCGCACACTTGCTTCTGTGGCTGCATAATTATGGTGTGGTCCGCATTCTTTGACTTTGAGTGTTGGCTTTTGCTAGAATTCCGCGGACCGTACAATTCTGAGTGCGGCCACGCTCTTGATTATGCGGATTGCACTCTTTGACTTTGGACTTGAACCCAGCTCTCTGATTCTTCACTCGTGTGGTCCGCATGGGTGCGACCACACTTGGTATCCTGCGGCCGCACAATATTGGTGCAGTCTGCACTCCTTCAGCTTGCTCAAATGTCAACTCTCTAAACCTCGTCTATTGCGGTCCGCATAATACTGGGTGCGACTGCACATAGACTTTTGCGGCCGCACAATAATTTTGTTGTCCCCACCTCTTTACTTGATAGATTTTTCAGTCTCTAAACTTTCTTTTGCGACCGCACCAAAATTATGCGGTCCGCACATTTGGCCTTTTTGCCCTGTTTTGGTTCTTGTTCACTTTTGACTCCTTTATGAGTTGATTTTTATTTCTTTGGCTCATATTGCAATATTTATGTAAGCAAACACATTTCATTAGTTTTCGAGAATACCTTTAAGCATTTTTTTACCTAAAACACAAGTAAAAGAGAGCAAATAAGAGGTCAAAATCCCTACTTATCAACTCTCCCAAACTTAAGCTTTTGCTTGTCCTCAAGTAAATACGGTAATTCCCACCTCCACTAGCAAAAGGGATATTTCAGCTGGCCTAAGGTGAATCAATCATCCCTGAATACAAATGAATTATCAACAATACTGTGTTTTGACTTTTCGAGTACCATAGTTCTAATGTGACACTAGAGTATCAAGAGTTGACTTTATTCATCAAGGAAGCTCGCTCTTTCACGTAGGTCATTGTGGATGTAACACTACTCTTTATTAGCAAATCCTCCTCCTCTACTCTTTATTAGCAAATCTCACTTTAGAATGTAACACTCGAAGCAAGGATCGTGAAAAAAGTGTGCTCATCTCTCTCAAAAGAATGTCACAAGTCCGGCTCTAAGTACCATAAGCTTGCCCTTTATGTACATCACCACTAATGTAAACTCCTTCAACTAGAAATTATATAGGGCTTTTGTGGGATGTAATGAAGACTTTTGGATCAAGGTAGGACTTGTTGGAATATGATGGTTTCATCTTTCCTTAAGCACTCAATTTTCTCTTTTCGGCTCATACTTTCTCAACTCTTTGTGTCATTTTCTTCTTCCTTGGGGGAACTAGAGAGACGTAATGTCACTCTTTCTTAATCATGACATTCATTTTTCTCCTTTTCTATTTACTCCATGACTTTCATCATTGTTTTCTTTGAATCCCTTTAACTTTCTACCTTATTCACTTTCTTTTTGAAAATTTTCTTTTTGGCCTTTCTTTCTTTTCTTTGCCTTCCCTTTTCTTCATTTCTTTTCCTTCTTTGTACCTTTTATCACTTTCAAATTTCTCGTCTCTCCCCCAAACTTATGCTTTTGCCAATTGTTGTTCAAGAATGCTAAGGAAAGATCGGGTGCCAAGAGAGGGTCATTACAAAACGGGTAAAGGCTTGTAACGTGGTTATTGAAAGAAAAAAGCTTCGACTCAAAGGGGTTGACTAGGAATATCACATTGGTAGGCTATGGAAGTTTTCAAGTTTCAAATTGTATCAAGGAGAGCCTACAATCATTTCTCAAGCCGTGCTACACATAGAATTTCACCTAGATAAACATTTGGGGCAACTTCTAGACTTATTGGCACGGGAACTTGGACTTGCAATTCAATGCCTAACCTCTCAAGCTGCTGGATTGCTAAAGAGAAAAGAGTTGAGGTCCCACAACAACCCTAGATAAGATAGAGAATCACAAATAGCTTGACTGAACCAGTTGATGATTGTTCAAGTCAACACAAGATTCTAAAGGTCACAACTAGAGCTATTTTATGCTAACAACTTTGTTTTTAACCATAAGGTCTGAGGTAAATGTGTTAGTACCAAGTGAAGCCTGCTTGAGATACTTTTATTCATTACTACTATATTTACCAAAACATAGAAGAAAACAGACTCAACCCCTTAAGAAGGTTGTCACGCCGTCCATCGTTGGGAAGAGTCACCCGGTTCATACAACATCCACCTTTGGAAAGGACCGTGGAATTAAGAAAACCAAAGGCTTATTGTTCACACAAAACGTAAAAAGAAGCTAACAAATTAAAAAGAAGCTGCTAAAGTAAATAAGAAGTTATACTACTAAGGAAAAACAAACAAAAGAAGTTATGAAGTAAACTACAGAAGGTAAAATGAATATACAAAATGAAGTAAAGCGAATATATACATAAGAGAAATGAATATATACATCAATTGGGAAAAATATATACATACCAAAGAGAATAATGATAAAGAAAAAAATAGTGTAATAGTTATTACATGCCAAATGTCAATCAAAATGGACCACCCCCCAAATGAAAATAAGCATTGGTCTCAGTCTGCATGGGGTCCTCAGCCTGCATGGTGTCCTCAGCACCCTCTGTCTCCTCTAACTGTATCGCATCATCTCCGGGCTGAGGGACAACTGGGTTGTTGAGCATCTGTATCATCTCCTTAACAGTGTGTGTAATCGGAACTAGCTCTTTAGACTGGCCGGCTGCTGCCTCTGATGTCTCTGGTACTGCTGCTGGGACTGATTGCTCCATGAGAAAGTCCAATGGAAGATCTCCAGCAGATGAAATCTTTTCAACCTCTTTGCGCAGCTTCTCTACCGACTCCTTTGATGCATGAGTCTTCCGCATCTTCTCGAGTTGTTTGCCCAAATCCTTGATGACCTTTCCATGCATAGCTAGAGTCTCTATGATGACCTTCTGGTTATCCAAAATTTTCTTCAATGTTTCCTCCACAGACAGAGGTATCTGAGGCTCTGTTGGGGCTGATGATTGTGCTGCAACATCACCGGATATGGAAGTCAGCTTTGTGGTAGCTGCTTGCATCCAGTTGTTGAGACTCACCAGTGTTTGGGAGACTCGCAGTTGTCACGATCCCAAATCCTAAGCCGGTTGTGATGGCGCATATCATGGTACTAGGCTAGCCAAACAATCACGTATCAACATAAAACTTTTCATAAATTTCAAAATCGTTCCGAGATTTCATAAAATCCCTTATGTTTCACAATTTAAGCAACAAAACAAAACAAAAAGAAATAGTCTAAACATTGCCCCAAAACCTGGAGTCAACCCATCATGAGCATCTACGAATAATACAAAATAAACTCTACTTTCGTACTACATCCAGTGTAGGAACAAGAAGCTAATACAGGAACAAGGAAGGGAAAAGAGAAAGTTGTGGACGCCGGACAACTACCTTAGAATCCCAACTCCGGCTCCAAGAGACAATAAAGGAAACTAGCGCTCGGAACCAATACCTGTATCTGCACACATGGGTGCAGGGAGTAATGTGAGTACGCCAACTCAGTAGTAATGAGAGTAAACAATGTCTAAGGCTATGAAAGCACGTAAAAACAGTCATCAATGCACATTAAGTGAAACCTTTCTTTCAGAAAAACACAGATACGATGCCTCATAGCATTTAAGTTCGATTTCAGTAAAATATCATTTGAAAGTGTGCCTTTTTCATAAGTTCCATCGAAATCAAAAGGGATTCAATATATTGAATTGACAGAGTTCATTAATAGTCTTTCAATGAAAACATGTATCATAAACTGCCCCTCGGGCGTATCATCACTCAACATCATTCACTCAGCATGCCTTACAATCACTCGGTATCAGCCCCTCGGGCTACCTCACAGTCACTCATGCCTCCCAATCACTCATCACTCGGCACTCGGCGCTCGGCACTCACTTTCAGTAGGTACCTGCACTCACTGGGGGTGTACAGAATCCAGAGGGGCTCCTACATCCCAAGCGCTAATATCAAGCCATCTCGTGGCATAAATAACTCAGCTCTCGGCCTCTCACATATCATAACAAAGTACATGCTACGGCGTGCAGCCCGATCCCACAATATCCTCACAACATTGGCCCTCGGCCTCACTCAGTTAGAAACTCTCAAAATACCACTCGGGCTATCAAGAAACGGGGTACTCGACCTAAAACAATATTTAATCTCACAAAATTAGTGTAACAAGTTTGAGTTTTGAAAACAACAAAACATGATGTGACTGAGTGTAAATCATGAATCAATACAGTGAGGAATATCAAAAATAGCCCCCAAGGGGTCTAAAAAGATCTACACAAGGCCCCAACATATGGCGTTCAGCGCAAATATA
This sequence comes from Nicotiana undulata, assembly GCA_005239495.1. Lineage (NCBI taxonomy): Eukaryota > Viridiplantae > Streptophyta > Magnoliopsida > Solanales > Solanaceae > Nicotiana > Nicotiana undulata. The sequence goes on along the minus strand of ML265169.1, from coordinate 48,304 downwards.
GTAATAGTCTGAAAACACAATTTATCATATGATTTAAAGAATTTACGCAACTCTATGGTTGCAACGGGAAGGACCAAGTCCAAATCCCCTATCAGTGCACGCCACACACTTGTCATCCAGCATGTGCGTCATACCAAAAATGTTGAGAAAATACTAAGTCCGGGGTTTCATACCCTCAGGAAAAGATTTACAGCCATTACTTACCTCAAACCGGCCCGAAAACTACTCAGCGATGCTCTTGCCTCTCAAATCGGCTCCCAATTGCTCCGAATTTACCAAAACCAGATTAATAACATCAAATATGCTAAGGAGACAAAACCCATTCGAAAATTATCACATTTAGGCACAAATCCCGAAGTTGGCCAAACTCGACCCTCAGGGCCCACGTCTCGAAATTCGATAAAAATCACAAAACTAGAATTCTTATCTTCCCACGAGTCTACCCATATAAAATACATCAAAATCCAGTCACAATTGGTCCTTCAATTCCTCAATTAAAGTCTCTAAATTTCCAAGCTCTAACCCCCCAATTTAGGCACTAATTTCCATGAATTTCATCCTTAACCAGTCCAAAAATCACATAGCAACGAGTTTTAAGTTCACAAATCTTACCTCCACGAAGTTCTCTTGAGTTCCTCTTCAAAACCCTTCAAAAGCTCTAAAACCTGTGCAAAAAATGGTGGAAGAATGACCCAAAAATCGCTAAGGGCCCTATTTATATGATCTGCCCAGCAATGACCGCACCTGCGGTCCTTTTCTCTCACCTGCGCGTTTAACTTACAGGACCAAACCTTGCACCTGCGATGCAGCCTCCGCACCTACGACTCCACAGGTGCGACCAAAACCTCGCACATGCGGCTCTCCTCCAGTCTAGCCAAAGTCTGCACCTGCGCCCCCTTTTCTGCACTTGCGGCCATCGCACATGCGACTTCCCTTCCGCAGGTGCGGCCACACCAGAAGCCTTGCACCAGTAGCTTCTTTTGCTGCATTTTCCAACTTTAAACCTTTCGATGACCCTCCGAAATCACCCCGAGACCCTCGGGACCCCAACCAAAAACAAAAACAATTCATAAATGATCACCTGAACTTATTCGAACCCTCGAAACACCCAAAATAACATCGAAACACAAATTTGACTCATGATTCAAGCCTAAGAATCCTAAAACTTCCGAAAATCATCTACGATGCCGAAAATAACCAAACCTCATCCGAATGACCTGAAAACTTGCACACACATCCAAAATGACACTATGTACCTGCTCCCACTTCTGAAATTCCATTCCGACCCCGATAGCTAATTTTCCACTGCCGACCGGAAATTGCCAAAAACTCAATTTCGCCAATTCAAGCCTAATTCTATTCCGGGCATCAAAACCACATACCGAGCACACTCCTAACTACCAAATCACCTAACAAAGCTATCAGAGCCATAAAAACCACATTCCGAGATTATTTACCCATAAGTCAACTTCCGGTTGACTTTTCCAACTATTAAACCATCTTAGGAGACTAAGTGTCTCCTTTCACACCACGACCACTCCGAAACCGAGCCAATCGACCCAACAAAACATAAATTAGTTGAACAACACATAATAAAGTAAAAATAGGGGAAACGGGGCTAAACTCTCGGAACGACCGATCGGGTCGTTACAGCAGCGCAATCTGAGGGTAAGTAGATGAGGTCGGCACTGATAGTCTAATTGAAGAAGGAGGTCCAGAAGATGAAGGTGGCATGGATGTTGTTGATGTGCCATAGAATTTCGGCACATTTGATACCAACTACATAGACTTTAGTTCATCTTTCAATGCATTTTGAGTCAATTCTTATGAAGTTTTGATGTTTTGCAGTACATGAGGCTTGAGGACCCAAAAACACGGAAAAAAAAGTCAAAAAGCCACAAAAGAGAGGAAAGGATGAAATTATGCGGCCGCATAAGTCATATGCGGACCGCATAACCATCACAGATTGAAGCAGATGTTTTGCCAACTGAAGAGGTGAAAATGCGATCCATTATGCGGTCGCATAACACATATGTGGACCGCATAACTTAGATCAAGGAAGCTGAGAGACATTTCTTCTAAGGAATATGCGGTCTCATAATGGTTATGCGGACCGCATAACTGGAATGCGGCCGAGAACTGGGTTCAGAGATTTGAGATTCTGCGATGATTTTGAAGATATGCGGACCACATATGTGATCTGCGATCATGATGCGGTCTCATAATTGCTCTGCAGGGACAATTTTGTCCAATTTTGGCTCTGACTTTTAGCCCACTATAAATAGATTTATTAGGATTTTTGTGGGTCATATTGTCTGAAAAAGAGACTACAATCGAAGGCATTGAATATTCATTCTTTTGGAAGTTTTAGAAGAAAGATTCTTGCACTTTTGTAAGCATTATGACTTTGAATATTATTTTATTTTCGTATTTTAGTATGAGTGGCTAGTTTAAATACTAAGGTTGTGGACCCTAAATGGGTGTAATATTAATGACTGTTTACCATTGAATATATATATTATGGTTGGTTGATATTTATTCATTTCTCATTCTTCATTTACTGTTGGTGGTTGCAAACATTAACAAATGCCATTTTACTCTTTCTTTACTTGGAAAAGTGGGTTAGGGTTTGGTAGAAGTGAATATCAAAAACTTAAGGCGTTAAACCTTGTTTAATAGAATTGCTTAGGAATAAGTGGGTTTTATTTGGCATAAATTGATTGTTCTTAATTGCAACTCTTTTATATTTGGAAAAATCATAAAGAGGAAATACTACCCAATCATTGGAAAATATTGGGTAGTCATTTAGAAATCATTTGCATATCAAAGGACCTTCCATTAGAAATATATCATATTAATACCGATAGCATTACATTTCATTGAATGGGACACAACCTTGGTTTCGTTAATCAAATTAATTACAATCTTACAACATTATACTTGTCTTCATTTCACTCAATTACAATATCCATTTTAGCTAACGGAATAGAATTACGATTTAAGTTATGTTTCACACTACTCAAGTAATCTTTACACACCTATTCCCTGTGGGATTCGACCCCAACCTAGTTGGGTTATTTTATTTGACATCGATCACTTTACACTATTTATTAAGGTGTATTTTGAGCGTATCAGTTGTTCAAGTGGAAGTACCGGCTATTGTGGAAGGCTCGGCAACTGAATCAATAACCACTACCGCTGGCTCTTCAGACTGGCCAGTAGAGGTAGTAGCTTTATCCTTGAATTTAGGGTTGTCAGCTCCCTGGAGGTGGTACTATTAAAAGGGCTTCTTTGCCTTCACCTCTACATCATAATGCCTTGACTCCACCTCTTGATCCTTGAAGTACTCTGTGAGGAAGTTGGGGTAGGGATATGCCCGCTCATTCTTCTATACCTCTTTGGTAATATTGTAAGACATCAGGGCTCCCACATTTATAGGATACCCGGCCATGATGGAAGCCACTAAAACCGCACGGGGAATTGGGAGGATGTTTTCATTGAGACATGGATCAAGGTGACTGCACACGAATGTTTTCCACCCTTTTGCTTCAAAGTTTAGGGTGGCTTGGACTATTTGAACCCGTGCTGTGAGCCATGGAGGTGTTGTCCCTCGGATTGATAGAATCTCAGCTAGCCACGGCGAACTGAATCACCCATGGCTAGCTTTTCCAAATATTGCATTGCTTCTAGTTCCTCAAATCCCACATATTGGTTCAGTGCACGAGAGTCAAATCGGATTTTCAAATTCCGGACTGTCGTCACCTTGGTACCCTTTTTGATGTGAGCAACATTGGCATAGAATTTTTTGACCAGGTGCTCATTTGCATCTAACATGCTGGAAGGGAAACATTTCCATCCTTTGCGCTATTGGAATTGTTTGAGGACATTGGGGTTGTGCTTGTTCAAATCTTTCGTCAAGAATTGTCGCTCAAGAGTGAGCGACCTATGTGACCACCATTCTCTAAACTTAGCAACCGCATTGGCACTAACGAATCTGTCCTCCCATAGTTCTGGCCTCCTTGATCTTTCCAACCCACGCACTGTAGTATCACCCCCTCTCCCATTGTATGGAACCTTATCATCATCATCCACATTAATAGGATCAACTGGAGTAGGTGGAGGATAGGGTTCCGAGGCTTGAATACCCCTCTCCGAACCTTCATAGGAACTGGAAGAGGAAGTTGATTCATTAACAAGGCGGAGTCTCTGTGGGAATTGTTGTGATTGGGCTTCCGGCTGTGCTTGCACGGAGTTACCCTCAAAAGCTTCCCTGGATGGGAGGTACTCAGTGGTGTCTGAAGGCTAGGGAGGTCTATTAGCCGTGGCTTTCTTGTTTATGACCCTTTGAACTAAAAGTGGTAGGTTGGTTTTGCCTCGACCCCAGCCTCGGGAGGGTTCTACCCTCCCTTTCGATGTATCTGCTCTACCAAGTGAGCGAACCATTGTTTGTAACACATAAGTAGTAGAAATTAGTTAGAATTGGAGTTCATAATGTATATAGAATCAATATTGAAAGTGCAGTACACAGTCTCAGAAAAGGGCAGTGCGGACCGCACAAAAGTGAGTGTGGCTGCATACTGCCCAGTGCGGGCCGCACAAAAATAAGTGCGGCCGCAAAGCCCCAGGTTGAGACTACTGGGGTCTCTGAAGTTGCCTCCGTGCGGACCACACAAAAATGACTGCGGCCGCACAAACCTATTGCGGACCACACAATTTTGAGTGCGGCCGCACACTGTCCTACTAGGGTCTTTGAAGTTTCAACTGTGCGGATCGTACAAAAATGAGTGCGGCCGCACAAGTCCACCGCGGACCGCATAAAATTGAGTGTGGCCACACAATGTCTTTATCATATTTGCCCTAACTTAGGGAACTGCGAAACGCACAAAACTGTGTGCGCCCGCATACCCTTTAGTGCAGACCGCACAAAAGTGTGTGCGGACACATAATTTCAATTACACTGATACTGACTTACAATTTAAACGGGGATTTTCACTAATTTAGACATGGATTTTAGAAATTAAGCATGATTAACTACTTATCCAAGCCCCATTTAGCATTTAAAACAGTACCCACATGATGTTAAGCAAGATTTGACCATCTATTGACAATTTAGGCATGAACTTAACCCTAGATTAAAAAAAACTAAAACAAAGAAAAAGAAAAAGAAAAGGAAGAATCTAAAGCATTGAAATTAATATTCCAGTAATGAATAAGCAGATAAGATTCAACACTTGATGAAATGTGGGAAGATTGAGAGCAAAGGGGATAGGCACTGTGCTAGCTTGGTCTCAAAGGTCAAAGTTTGTAAAGTGTGAAAAGCTTAGAAAAGTCCTATTTATACTTTGACCTATTAGTCCCACTAACTTACCTGAGTGCGGCCGCACAATTTTGGTGCGGTCCGCAGTCCTTACCTACTCCTTGAAGTGGTGGTGCGGTCCGCATAAAAATGACTGCGATCGCAGAATTCGTTTTATCCACAAACTTTTGTGTACGGCCGCAAATCCTTAAGGAATTTTGTCAGACCAAACTTCAGAGGCCTTGCATTTTTCATCTCTCAGTTATGTGACAACACACAGAATTGTGCGGCCGCAGAGTGATTGTGCGGTCCGCATAATTTTGGTGCGGTCCGCACTTTCTCAACACTTAGCCAATTTTTTCCTTGCAAAGTTTCTGCAGTGCACACCCATATTCTTGCATACACTTCACAACCAGTTAGGCCAAAACAATTCTTAATCTAAAAAAGAAAATCAAGAGAAAGAAAAACACATGGGTTGCCTCCCAAGAAGCGCCTGATTTAACATCGTGGCATGACGCATGTTACCATCAATCATTTGAAATGAAGCAATGCCACAACGTGGCCATCATAAACCTTGCCAAGATAGTGCTTCACCTGGTGCCCACTGACTCTAAACGTCTCACCATTCTTATTTTTCAGATCTAGAGCATCAAAATGTGTCACATGTACAACTTCAAAAGGGCCACTCCACTTTGATTTCAGCTTTCCCGGAAACATCCACAATCGATAGTTGAATAAAAGCATAAGGTCACCTTCTTTGAATTTTTTGTTCTGGATATACTTATCATGAAGGTACTTCATCATGTCCTTATACAAGGACGAACTGGAGTAAGCAGGAAAACCGGAACTCATCAAGTTCATTCAATTGCTCCACCCTAAGATGTGCATCTAGATCCCACTCAAGGTTCAACTTCTTCAACGCCCACATGGCCTTATGCTCTAGTTCCACCGTAAGGTGACAAGCTTTCCAAAACACCAACCGATACGGAGACATACCAATTGGTGTTTTGTAAGTTGTTCTATAGGCCCAAAGAGCATCGTCAAATTTCTTCGACCAATCAGTCCAGTTTGCATTAATATTCCTTCACAGAATACTCTTGATATCCCGGTTAGAGACTTCAACATGGCCACTTGCTTGGGGGTGATAGGGGGTTGACACTTTGTGAGTGACACCATACTTGGAGAGTAAAGTATTAAAGGCTTTGTTGCAAAAGTGTGATCCTGCATCACTAATGATGGACCTTGGGGTACCAAACCTTGTGAATATGTTCTTCTTCAAGAAAGCTACCACACTCCGAGCTTCATTATTGGGAAAAGCCATAACTTCAACCCATTTGGACACGTAATCCACAACAACCAAAATATAGGTGTTCCCACATGAGCTCACAAATGGACCCATAAAATCGATACCCCACATATCAAAAATATCAATCTCTAGGATGGTGGTTAGGGGCATCTCATTTTTCTTGGAGATCCCACCTGTCCTTTGGCATTCATCACAATGCTTAACGAGCTCTCTATCATCCTTGTAAAGTAAAGACCAATATAATCCACAGCTTAGCACCTTTGTAGCAATTCTCGCTCCACCATGGTGACCACCATATGGCGAAAAGTGGCAATTTTCAAGAATACCCAATTGTTCTTCTTCTGGTACACATCTTCGGATAACACCATCAGTGCAAATTTTGAAGAGATATGTCTCATCCCAATAGTAGTCCAAGCAGTCCCATCTGAGCTTTTTCCTTTGGTTTGAACATAACTCATTCGGTACAATGCCACTCACAAGATAGTTGGCCACATCGGCAAACCATGGCATCCCGGTCATAGACATGGAAAAGAGTTGTTCGTCCGGAAATGAATCATTGATCTCAAGGTCATCATGTGGCCTCCCCTCCTCCTCCGATCGGGACAAGTGGTCCGCCACTTGGTTTTCACTCTCCTTGCAGTATTGGATTTCAAGATCAAGTTCTTGTAGAAGAAGTACCCACCACATCAATCTTGCCTTAGAGTCTTTTTTGCTCATCAAATAACGAAGTGCCGCATGGTCGGTGTGAACAATCACCGTGGTACCCATTAGGTACGGGCGGAACTTTTCCATAGCAAAGACAATGGATAGGAGTTCTTTCTCGGTCACTGTATAGGTGAATTGGACCTCGTTCATGGTCTTACTAGCGTAGTATACCGGATGGAAGATCTTGTTAATTTGTTGCCCCAATACCGCTCCAATCGCCACGTCGCTTGCATCACACATGAGCTCAAATGCTAAGCTCCAATTGGCGCGGTAATAATAGCAGTGGTAGTCAACTTATACTCGAGTAGTTCAAATGCCTTCATACAATAATCATTGAAAACGAACTTGGCAACTTTCTCCAAGAGATTGCACAAGGGGTTTACCACCTTAGAAAATCCTTGATGAACCGGCGGTAACCCCCCCCCCCCCCCCCCCCCCCCCTCCCCCGTGACCTAGAAAACTCCTCACTCCCTTGACGGAAGTAGGGGAGGGAGCTTGGATATCACTTCAATTTTATATTTATCAACCTCAATACCATTCTTGGAAATCTTGTGGCCAAGGACAGTGCTCTCCTTGACCATAAAGTGACACTTATCCCAATTAAGCACCAAGTTAGTTTCCTCACAACGTGCCAATACCTTATATAGGTTATCCAAGCACTCTTCAAAAGAAACCCTCATGACAGAGAAATCATTCATGAAAACCTCGAGAAACTCCTCCATCATATCGGTGAAGATGGCCATCATACATCATTGAAAAGTTGCCCGTGCATTTCATAACCCGAATGGAATCCGCGAGAATGCGAAAGTGCCATACGGACAAGTGAAAGTGGTCTTTTCTTGGTCTTCAGGTGCAATAAGAATCTGGTTATATCCAGAATATTCATTCAAGAAGCAATAATAAGCACGTCCGGCTAACCTATCCAACATTTGATCAAGAAATGGAAGCGGAAAATGGTCTTTCCGAGTAACTTTGTTGAGCTTCCTATAATCCATGCACACTCTCCACCCGCTGACAATTCTATAGGGATCAATCATTTTTGTTATTTGTTATCACAGTCATGCCCCTTTATTTGGGACATATTGCACCGGCGAGGTCCACAAACTATCAAAAATGGGGTAGACAACCCCAACATCCAATCACTTGACGATCTCTTTATTTACTACCTCTTGCATGGCCTCATTCAATCTTCTTTGATGTTCCACGGAGGGTTTGGCATCCTCCTCCAATATGATTTTGTGCATGCAAAAGGCGGGTCTTATACCCTGAATATCTTCCAATGTCCAACCTATTGCTTTCTTCCTCCTTTAGAGCATCGCAAGGGTGGAATATACCTGCACGTTAGTTAAACACGAGGAAATAATAACAGGTAAAGTGGAACAAGGGCCTAAAAACTCATACCTGAGGTGTGAAGGCAAGGGCTTTATCTTCAATGTGGGAGGCTCCTCGATTAAGGGCTTTGTTGGTGGAGTCTTCCAGTTTTCGGGATCCAAGGAAAGTTTTCGGTGCCCATAAGTATATGATCCCATTCCTTGCAAATCATTGACACATTCTACAAAGACTTACTTCTCATCCTCATCATGATTCAATAACACAACTTCCAAGGTATATTCAACATTTATCACAATACTTTTGTCATCAACAATTACTTCGGTCACAAGATCCATGAACGAACACACTTTGTTTCTTTTAGGCTGCCTCATTGATTTACAAACATGGAACACCACTTTTTCATCGTCCACCCGAAAGGTGAGCTCACCATCTTACACATCAACTACCCCAAAATGATTTTCACCTCTTAGTCAACCTCACAGTCAAGTATCACAAAATCTGCGGGAAGGATGAACTAGCCGACCCGAGCTAACACATCATCAATTATCCCCAACAGCCTCTTCATTCTACGATCTGCCATTTGAAACCTCATGGATGTGGGTCTTGGTTGCCCTTTAAAAGGTATAGCACCCTTTAAAAGGGTGTTATATATATCATGGTCACCACTTATTTTTTCTGCACATTTTGGTTCTTTGAGTCCAAAAGAACTATATTTTGGTTTCGGGCTCCGTATAGCGTGTCTGACTCTGACGAAAGCTTCTGGGAGCCAAATTGCAAAAAGCAATTTTGTCTCTGGAAGATTTTTTTTTGTTGAGATTTGAGGTGTTTGATAAAAAATAAAAAGTACTTTTTAGCAATAGCAGGAATCAGAGGCGGATTTATGATTCAAACTCTATGGGTTCAACCTTTAAGGTTTTTACTGCTAAACTCATTATATCCTTAAAGTTATGGGTTCATATCTATGATTTATTGCGATTTTAGTGAATTTTTTCATATAAATTTGTGCTCGCATTGAAATTTATGGGTTCAATTGAACTCGGACGCTGATCTCGGCCAAATCCACACTACTATTAAGTAGCGAGGCGGTCAATGCAATAATAACCCAACAACAGTCGGGATCGAATCCACATGGAGTTAACAAATGGGATTAGGTGTATATCTAAGTGAGTTGCGATTATTGGCCCTAATTACACTTCCACAAACTTGGTTGGTGTTCTGCTTCTATTTTACTCTATTGATTGCAATTAATAAACTATGGACAATATTTTTGGTTTTGGTTTTTTTTCAAATGATTAAAGGGACTAGGGTCGTGACTTCTACCTAGGTAGTTATCTAACGAGTTTTAAATTCCAGGGTAAGCTTGATTAGTTAGGTTTTTAATATAGCTATCTCGGGTACTCACTCTATACCTCTCGGTAGTTTGAGCGATTTTGCCCAATTTGGCTTTCTCAAGTCCAAATGGGCAATTATACAAAACACGTGATATTATCTCAAGTCAGGTATTGATATATCTAGGTTTAACCCTTTAATTAGGGCTATCCATTTCTTGAGTTCACTTCAATTCCTTGTTAGCTAAGTTTTTCTAGACTTAGTCCCTCTCTCTCAAGAAAAGACTAAGTCATTTAGGCATGAATCAATGTTTTAATTCTTGAGTTCTAGCAAGAACTAGGCTAAATATCACTAACCCAATCACAAACAAGCCCTAAATCAAACACCCATTTAATAAACCCACACTAGAGTTGGGTCAAAATCCTAGCTAAAGATTTAGCTACTCATGGAAATTGCAGAATTAAAGAAGAATTGAAGATAGAATCCATAATATTAGATTATGGGAAGAAAATCTAGTGTTTAGAGACGAATCTAGTACAAAATTGCCAAAGGAGTAAAGTAAGATGACACAGGTGCTTCTATAAAACATAAGTTAACCTAAAAATGACAAAAAATTCTATTTATACTAAGCTAAAAATATCTGACAAAAATGCCCCTACGGAGGTTGTGCGGCCGCATAATTCTGAGTGCGGTCGCACACTTGCTTTTGTGGCCGCATAATTATGGTGCGGTCCGCATTCTTTGACTTTGAGTGTTGGCTTTTGCTAGACTTCTGCGGACCGCACAATTCTTAGTGCGGCCACGCTCTTGATTATGCGGCCGCATAAAAATTATGCGGATCGCACTCTTTTACATTGGACTTGAACCCATCTCTCTGATTCTTCACTCATGCGGTCAGCATGGGTGCGACCGCACTTGGCATCCTGCGGCTGCACAATATTGGTGCAGTCCGCACTCCTTCAGTTTGAGTAAACCTCGTCTATTGTGGTCCGCATAATATTGGGTGCGACCGCACATAGACTTTTGCGGTCGCACAATATTTTTGTTGTCCGCACCTCTTTACTTGATAGATTTTTCAGTCTCTAAACTTTCTTCTGTGATCGCACCAAAATTATGCGGTTCGCACATTTGGCCTTTTTTGCCATGTATTCGTTCTTGTTCACTTTTGACTCCTTTATGAGTTGATTTTGATTCCTTTGGCTCATATTGCAACATTCATGTAAGCAAACACATTTCATTAGTTTTCGGGAATACCTTTACGCATTTTGACTTAAAACACAAGTAACAGAGAGCAAATAAGAGGTCAAAATCCCTACTTATCAGACGCCCCTGGCAGGAATAACTTTATGTTATGCGGGAGATAATTATTTATCTCAAGATAAAAATATTTTGATCAAAAATCTATATTTATCAAACCATCATTCATCAATTTCTTCAATATATCTCGTAAATATAAATACCAAACTATTATTCTCTTATTATTTTGTTTAGGGACATCTATATCAATAACGACTCTTAATATATATTTATTTTATTTTTTATTTTAACTAAATAAAAAAATTAATTAAAGCCTTCCATAAAAGATATTTATAATTTCTTGTCTAATAGAGAAAATAGTGGCCAGAATTACATCCTGGACAACTAAGAAACTCTCCTATTTAAAGTATAATCATATAGGTCCCAATTGTTTCAAATGCCAGTTAAGGTTGTTAAGCTAATTGATGCATATTAGAAGTTTTGTATGGTCTGACACTACTAAAAAGGCTATTGTGTTTACCTAGAACTTTTGGAAGGTTAAACCTCCTCAATATAAAGATCTGGAATAGAACTACTCTGGCTAAGACATACTGGGATTTTGCTCACAAAGATAACAAGTTATCGATCAAGTGGATCCATGAATGCTACCTCAAAGGCCAGACTTTTACCAAACCCAGAGTCCCCCATCAAACTTGTTGGATCATGAAGAAATTTTTGGAAGTAAGATAAATTTTGGCACAAGTGCAAATTAGAAATGTTCCGGGTAGCATGACCAAAGAAATTTACAATCAGCTCCTGCCTATTTATCCTAGAGTACCTTGATAATGTGTGATGTACAAGAATGACGCTAAACCTAAGGCCAAAATCATTATGTGGTTACAGTTACAAGCCAAGCTTCTCAATACTGATAGACTAGAAAAATTGGATCTAACTGTTGATTTGGAGTGTTCCATGCACATCCGAGAGTAGAGACCATTTGTTCATGAGTTGTGAATTTACCAGAGAAGTGTGAAATAAGATTCTTATATAGCTTCAGAAACAGGCATGGTCTACCACTAATTGGGCTTAACATGTAGCATGGATAATTCTGTGATGACCCAAGGGGTCACATTATGAATTTAGACTCCGTTCTAGACTTAATAGCCCTAAAAAAGTTAATTTTAAATACCTCAATTTTCATGCACAGTCCGGACGTGAAACCGAAAAGCTTTTAGGTGAAAATATGAGAAAATAGTGATTTCTAGAATTTATATTTGATTGTAGTTGACTTTGGTCAACATTTTGAGTAAACGGACCCGGATCCGTGTTTCGACGATTCCGGGAGGTCCGCAGTAAAATATGAGACTCGGACGTATGCCCGGAAATGAATTCTGAGGTCCCAAGCCTTAGAAATTAATTTTTGAAAGAAATTGTTTTCCTGAAATGTTTATGAAATAAAGAAAAGAATTAATGTTTGAAATTATTGGTATCGGGCCCGTATTTTGGTTTTGGAGCCCGGTACAGATTTGTTATGATATTTAAAGATTAACTGTGAAATTTGGTGAAAAACAGAGTTCGTTTGACGTGATTCGGACATCCGGTTGAAAAGTTATGAACTTTAAGTGTTCTTGATGAAAAAGATGAGTTTTGAGGTTTAATTCATAGTTTTACATGTTATTTTCATGATTTGATCGCACGAGCAAGTCCGTATGATATTTTTAGACTTGCGTACATATTTTTTAGAGCCCCGAGGGCTCGGGTGAGTTTCGAATAGGCCACGAGTGTGAGCACCCAATTTTTGCCCCGCATGGAAATAACTCATAAATATAGACCAAAATAATTTTTTATGAATTTTATGCGTTTTTCTCTATTTAGTTGCATTTCATGCATGTTTAATACTTTAAAATTATAGAAAAATCATAAAAATTATCACATTTTCATTTCATGTCATCTTAGGTTTATTTTGCATATTTAGGAATTAATCACTCTTTAATTGATAAATTAATATGTAAAAAGTCACAAAATATTCATTAGCATTAATCAATTAGTCCAATTAATTAGCTAAAATGTTAATTAGTCTTTTTGCAAAATAAATTCAATTAGTAGTAGGGGGCCGTTTTTGAAAGAACAATTTGGCCTTTTATTTAAATTGACTCAATTTTAAGGCCCAAAATCCCAGGCCCAACCAAATTCCCCCTCTTTAAAAACCCCACTTTCCTAAAACCTAGACCTAAGGAGATAAAAAGTAGAGCTAAAAATTATATCAGACGCCCCCCTTCAAATAATAATAAGCGGCGGATCCCCCAAAATGAAAATGACTTTCTTTGTTTCTTCTTCAAGAATGAAGACCAAAATTAAATGAGAAAAAAATCAGATCCCCCCTTGAGACAGACGAAAACGACGCAACCCCCCAAACTTGCTTCTTCTTCTTCATCATCATAACTGACCCCAAAAACAAAAACAAAGAGAAGGAAAAATCCCTCCTCCAAGATACCGCGATTTCCCCCTCACAATGCCGCTGCCTCCAACTAGATATAAGCTCGCCGGAAAACTCATTAAAATCGGCGAGTTCACCCTTCTCTTCACGCCCCCTCACCTAGTTGTCTTCTCTATCTCTCACTTCACTTCTGTTCTGGCGAGCCAAGGCAGAATCCGGCCATCCATCTCCTCCACCTCTTCTTCACAAAGCCGCCGTCCCTTCACCGCAAAACTCGCCGGAATAGCCACCTGAAAAATCAGCAGCCACAAAAACACATAGAGATACACAAAGACACACACAAGAGATTTCTTGAACCATAAATTATGTTCTTCATCTTCATCTCGATTTTTAAATTTTTTTTTTCTCTGAAAAAAACCATGGACGTGTTTGATTGAACTGAGACCGTTTCGAGCCGTTTGTTGGCTGCAGCTCGAAAAATTCTTGCTCGAATAGTGTGTCGGAAAGCTGAATTTGTTCGTGAGCTTGGGATTCTGTTGGTTCTGTTGTTAATTTCTGCTGGATCTCTGTTGCTGAGCTCTTCACGCTCCTTTTCTGGTGTTGATTTGGAATTCTCGCTGTAATCTATATATAGATACTGGTTTTGAAGGTTAGTCAACATTTTTTCTTGGATAATCGTTCATGGTTGTTTATATTATACGAGTTTTCCTGTTCAATTTGTTTATTATTGGCTATCGTCTGATTGTTTAGCTTTGGCTTGGGAAAAACTATTGTGCAACTCCTTATAGAAGCTTTGGCTTGGGAAAAACTACCGTGCAACTCCTTATAGAATACATTCATCCAAACTATTGCTTGTTTGTCAATATCACTGTAGGCCAAAAGTTTAATATTCAAAAGATAACTAGATATTGAATTTGGTTTTGAACACCTCTCTTTGTTTATCTCTAGTCCAGTAGCATAATTCAAATATTTGAGTATGATGGTGTCTTAATGATGAACCTCACATTTGTTTGCTAAGGTTTACTTACATAAAAAGTGGTGATTCGTGGTTTGAGCTATTACTGAGAACGGCAGAGATGTTGAATTTGACCACCAGTAAATCAATGTAGTATTTTAACTGCAGAACTATATAGTTTATTCGTTTCGTAGCTTTTCAATTAATTAACAGATTCATATTTCATGTTAGTAATTCATATTAACATGAACTTAAGTTAATATGTTGGATATACGATTGTTTTATTTTGTTGGAGTAGTTAATTTGGGTATTGAAGATTTGGATGCGAAATTAAGGATAGAAGTATTTCCTGAGAATGTTAAGATTCGCCATATTGCATGCTTTGTTTACCTAAGTGCTTATTTGAGATTTATGCTTTTTGGAGTTATCCATTCAGTTGTTATACCGATTGGAGTATTTTGCATATGATTTTTTTTATCAGAAATATATGGGAGTTGTTGAATATGTCACGACCCAAAATCCATAAGGTCGTGATGGCGTCGGACACCACTTTCAAGCAAGCCAATCATTAATTAGTTGAAATAAATTCTTGTTTTAACATTTTCGAAATCGTTACCTTTCACTTTAATACATAATAACTAGATAAAAATCTATTAAGTAAAAGCAACAGTCTATTTTTACAATTTAATAAAAATAGAACCCAAATACATCCCAGAACCCGGTGTCACAAGTACACGAGCAATTTCTAAGAATTTTACAATTTCTACAAAGCTTGTCCGAAATACCAGTGGACAAGGAAATTTTAAATGAAAGTAAATACAATGCGAGGGAGACTATGTCGGCTGCGGGTCGCCTCCAGATGATGCAGCTCGCCTAAGCCTCCGGTGCCGACCACATTGCTATGAAAGTATCTGTGCAATAGAAATGCACAACAAGCGTAGCATGAGTACATAGATAAATATGTACCTAGTGAGTATCCCGTCTAATCTTGAAGAAGTAGTGACGAGAGATCGACTTGACACTCACTAGGGTCCAACAATATAATTTAACAATATATGACAGCAGCAAAAAAGAATACAAGGGTAATAAAAACAGTAAGCTTTAAAAGTAAGTGCAATTCAATAAAAACTGGAAGTAAATAAATAATTTTCGACTTCATTTTTCCCCAAATATTAGTCAAGTCATTATCCATGAAATCATTTAACAATTTAACATGCGTATACAGGATAAGGACAGCCGGCCTGATCCATAAAAATAATCATATATGTGCACTGCCGAGGGTCGAATGGCCCGAACCATAAGTGCATCTTTGCCATAAAATAATCATATATGTGCACTGCCGAGGGTCGAACGGCCCGAACCATAAGTGCATCTTTCAATCTCGCCGTGGCGTACGGCCCGCTCCCATGAGAGTGGGGGAAATAACACTCCGCTCGCGGAATGTAAATTGCGAAGCGGTCACATGCACACACAATATTCCTCTAAAATTACTTTCCATAACAATTCCTTCCAATTATCAAATTCCATAAATTTCAGGGAAACAATACTACATAAAATCATGAATTCAGGAAAGCATATAATTCATTTCTAGGAGAAACACACGGCATGATGTGGGCCAAACTACCCGGACATAACAATAATAGCTGCTACGTACGGACTCTCGTCACTTTGTGCGTACGTGGCCCCCCCAAACATCAACACATAGTCATTTAAATCACCTATGGGGACAATTCCCTCTTACAAGGTTAGAAAGGAGACTCACCTCGTGTCGAACCTACTTTCCGGGTCAAGAATGCGCTCGAAACTTCAACCTCGTCTCCTAAGGACTCGAAACTAGACACAAGTTACTTAATTATATCAATAAATGCTAAATGAATCAATTCTAATGCATGGAAGTGAGTTTTCTAAAGTCTTTCTCCAAAAAGTCAAAAATCGAGCCCGAGCCCGCTCGGTCCAAACTCGAAATTGGACCAAAACCCGATTACCCATTCTTCCCCGAGACCGAATATATAAATAGTTTTGGAATCCGACCTCAATTTGAGGTCTAAATCCCCAAATTTCATTATTCTTAGGTTTTACCCAAAATTCCCAATTTCACCACGAAAACCCTAGATTCTAGGATGAAATCTTGTAAAAAGAAGTTAAGGAGTGAAGAAAATGAGTTAGAAATCACTTACCAACGTTTTGGAGAAGAAGCCACAGCCGAAGGGGAGAAAAATAGGCTAACCAAGGAAAATGAAGCTCTCCGAGCCCAGATCCAACAAATGAAAATAGCTGCCGAGAACCCGGAAAGAAGCAGAACTGATGAAAGGATTATCAACAGTATGAGGCAGAAAGTATGCAACTACGGGGATGATCTAGACAAAGCTGAAGAGGAATTGGCCATAGTTCAGGCAAAATTAGCAAGAAGTGCAAAGGAAAGAGCAGAATTTGTTCAAAAACTGAAAAGAAAATATGACCAAGAAGTCACATGCTTGAAAGAAAAGGTCGCTACCCTCAAGAACGAAATGGCCAAAAAAGCAAAAAGGTTCAAAGCGGAAAGGGAACAATGTTATACCATGATGGCTCAGATAGAGGAAGACTTGCAACAGTTGCAAGAGCAGAATCATAAGGACACCGAGGTTTTAGAGGCTAGATCTCAACAGATCGGGCGCTTAATCCAGGAAAAGGGTGTCATCAGGTAGAGGGTCAGAGAAATTGCTGATTATATTTTCACAAAATGCCAAGAGTGTGAAGATATGACCCGGACTACCTTCTTCGCAACAGTAATAATTTTCGTCCACAAGATAATGGATGACCTGTACCGCCTCCAGCAAGACATGGCACGTAGGCCCGTGGCAAGACCGAATGATGTCCCACGGGCCCCTGGAGCAGTAGAAGCACTTGTGTATTCTTGATGTCCTTTTCGAGTCTGTATTTCATTTCCCGGTTGCAGTCTTGTTTGAGTCTACTCTACGTCTGTTGTTGCTTTTAAATTTCAAAGAAAGTATGTCAGATATGGCTGTTCATTTGGATCGGGTATCCGAAATCCGAACCGATCCATTCAATTTCGGATTGGATTGGATCGGATTTCGGATTGTGTTTATTAAAATTTTGGATTTCGGATCGAATTCGAATTGGTATACTTTAATTCGATCCGATCCGAAATCCAAAATTATGAGGCAATGTATAAATACTACACTTTAATTTCGGATAGTCAGTACTTCCTTTACATCTTCCTCCAAGTTATTACCTTTACAATTGCTAAATTTAGTTGTATTGGCACCATAGTACTCTTATAATTGTTTAAACACGAATTTTTCTTAATGCATTGCCTCTTTTACAAAGAAAATGGACATATTAGTTTGCAACTTTGAGACATAATAACGATCCAAAATCCGATCCGATCCAAATTTTAAAATCCGAATCCATTCTGATATAATTTGGATTACATTTTGTAGAATCCGAAATCGGAATCCAAAATATGCTAAATCCGATCCGATCCGTGCACAACCCTAATGTCAGAGTCTTTTGTAGTTTTAAAATTTCCAAAAAAACGTATGTTAGAGTCTTTTGTAATGAATGAAATTGGAAGTTTTATCTAATGAACAAAAATTTGAAAATCAGATTAATTATTTCTTGAACTACGTGATGATCTGATTCACGCGGCGTCGTGATACGTAGGCAATTCACATAGGATTCGATCATAACCCTAAAAAGGCAAATAATTCGGAAAAAAGAAAATGGAAATTAAGTGAAGAATAAAAAGAGCAAAAAGAAAAGAAAAGAAAGAAAAGAGTGACAAAAATAACAGAGAAAAACAAAGGTCAAAAAATAACAAAAAAGAGAAGAAAGAGAAAGTTCGGGTTTGAGAAACAAAGCCGGGATGAAACACTTGACCGACGCAAAATATGTAGAAAACGTTTAACTGCCTAGGTGCATTGCATACCCCAACATGAAATTCCCTATGTGATAAATGCCTCAATCTAACATTTTTGTGGTTCACTCTGAAAGGTATTGTTTTTAGGCGGTTTGTTTTTTCGGTAACCTGGCTTCACACCCATACTTCACCAGATCAAAAGGAAGTGTCGAAATGACATCTGACAGTCACCTACCAATCATCAAATCCTTTGAGGATGACCCAAGCTCAGTCATCCTGGCATCTGAGTCAGCCACGACTGAGGAAAATAGGATACTGCGTTGCCGCATGTTGGAAATGTGGGACGCTTGGTCAAATGGTAGGGAACCACCCAGAACCATCCCTGGTTTCCCCGAGCTGATTCCAAGGACGGGCGAGATTTCCAATGTCCCTATAAGTTACCCGGCCACCCCGTTCGGGTACCCGTCTATGTTGGCTTACTTCACCGGAAGGCCTTCTGAGGTTCGCCCCCAGGCACTATTTTTCGGTGTGTCTTCCAACATCTTTACCGCACTGTCGATCTCTGCCACGACACCACCAACTGTCTTTGGGACAAGCTTTGATCCACCGACTTTTACATTCCAAACACTGGCATTCTATCTAGACACGGCTCATGTCACTCCAAACTCATACCCTCAACAACCCCGGTACGAATCTACCATGGGACAAGACAAAATCGCAAATAACCCCGAGCAAGAAGAGATGGCTCGAAAAATGAAAAGCATTGAGCAGAGTCTAAAAAATATACAAGGACTAAGTGGTCAGAAAAGTGTCTCCAATGCATACTTGTGCATGTTCCCGCATGTTCACCTGCCTCTCGGGTTTAAAACCCCCAAATTCAAGAAATAAGACGGACACGGGGACCCCATAGCTCATCTAAAAAGGTACTGCAACCAGCTAAGGGGGGCAGGCGGAAAGGAAGAGCTTCTAATGGCGTACTTCAGAGAAAGTTTGGTCAGGATTGCATCTGAGTGGTACATGGACCAAGATATATCCCACTGGCATATATGGGATGACCTGGACCGGGACTTTGTCCGACAATTTCAAATAACGTGGACATAGCGCAAGACATGAATTCCTTGTCCAATCTCAAGAAAAAATCATCAGAAAGATTCAGGGAATACGCTATCAAGTGGCGTGAGAAAGCTGCCAGAGTCAAGCTTCCGATGGACGAGACTGAGATGGTCAGTGTCTTTTTACAAGCCCAGGAGGCTGACTACTTCCAAAATATGATGTCCTCCATGGGCAAGCCATTTGAGGAAGCAATAAAAATCAGAGAAATGGTTGAAAATGGTTTGAAGACTGGTCGCATTCTAAGCCAATCCTCCATAAGAGAAACTTCCCAAGCAATCCAGAGTGGGTCGGGAGTGCATCTAATAGAAAGAAGAAAGAGGAATCTGCAATGATGGCCTCCAGTGTAAGATACTCCCGACAACCCCGAGGCTACTTTTTTGACGTCCCACGACATTACTATCCCCACCAGGATGCAACATATGTCGTGATGCCTCAACCCTACCCGATAATGAATGCTCAGCCGTATGTCCGGCCCCAACAACACTATAATCAAAACCGAGCTCCACCACCCAGAAACAATCCTCCTCGCCAAGCTCCATATAATCCTCGCCCTCCACAAAATAATCCCCGGGAACCACCCAGGAGAACCCACTTTAAACCAATTGGAGAATTATACTCCAGCCTTTTCCCAAAGCTGGTCCAAATGGGTCTGCTGCAGCCTGTACCCCAAAACAGGCAGAACCCAGAATCCCCCTCTTACCAGCCAAGTACTCGGTGTGCTTACCACTCGGGGGATGAGGGAGATGATACTGAATATTGCTGGACCCTCAAGCGAACAGTTGAGAGCCTAATAGAACAAAAGAAGGTGGTGCTAAGGGATGAAGAAGCTCCCAACGTGACCAATAACCCGTTGCCTGCCCACAATAACGGGTCATTATTGGCATGATTTGTGAAGACCGAGATTTTGATCCATCCCTAAAAGCTATCATCGCCATTGCGGATGTGGAGAAAAATCCCAAAGCGACACCCAAGCCAGTTAAAGAGATAAAGAAAAACAACCCTATCCCTGAAGCCACGGGAAAGGCTGAAACCAAAACAGAGACGGGGCCTTCTACAGATGTTGTTCTCTATGTCCCTAGGGCACCCAGGAAGGAACAATTCGTGTTAATCCCTCTCAGAAGATTGAAATACAAAAAAGCAATGCTGAACGTCCCAAAGATGTACGTACCGAATGGGACGTATGTGGCGCGGGGGCCAATAATTTCACCAAGGATGAATGAGCCCGTGGTTATTATCCACGCGTCACAGACTCCCATAAAGGATACCACCACCGTCCCCTGGAACTACAATAAGACGGTAGTGGCGTACAAGGGAAAGCAGATCATAGGGGAAGCGATTGAAGCAAACTCTTCCGAAAGAGCTAAACACAAACAGAAGCGCTTTCTGCTTAAAAAATCAGTCAGCGCCGAGGAGGCAGAGGAATTCTTTAGAAAGATGAAAACTTCTTAATACGCTATGATTGAACAGCTCAGAGAATCCCCCACTCAGGTCTCACTTCTATCTTTGCTGATAAGCTCAAGTGCACACAAGAAAGTTTTGATCAAAGCGCTTAATGAAGCGTATGTTCCAGCCAAAACTACAGTTGAACAAATGGAATGAATGGCAGAACGATTCTTCGAGGTAAACCGCATCTCATTTAGTAAAAATGATTTGCCCCCAGAAGGGTATTCTCACAATAAGGCTCTCCACCTAACCGTCAAATGTGAAGGGTACTATGTAAAAAGGGTTATGGTGGACGGAGGATCCGGGGTCGACATTTGCCCTCTCTCAACCCTAAAAATAATGGAGATTGGAACTGAGAGAATCAGGCCCAACAATGTGTGTGTCCGTGCATTCGACGACATCAAGAGGGACACAATCGGAGAAATTGACTTAGTCTTGACAATTGGCCCCGTAGACTTTGAAGTAACATTCTAGATTTTGGATATGGATACATCTTATAATTATCTCCTGGGAAGGCCGTGGATCCACGCCGCAGGAGCTGTACCCTCGACCCTCCACCAGATGATTAAATTCGAGCATGAAGACTAGGAGATTGTGGTCCATGGGGAAGACGAGCAGTCTATTTACATGGATCCATCAATCCCCTGCCTGGAAGAAAGAGAAGGTAGCGAGCATATCGTCTACCAGGCTTTTGAGATAGTGGTTGCAGACCAATGTGAGGAGGGAACCCCTTGCCCCTAACCCTTCCTATCAAATGCATCCATCATGGTTACTAGCGACATGATCAAACATGGGTACAAACCCGGAAAAGGGCTCGGTGTGTCCCAACAAGGCATCACAGAACCTATCACCTTGCCTACCAGTGAAAAGTTCTTCGGCATTGGGTTTCAAGTCACCCCTGATGATGAAAAATGGGCCGACCAGCGTAATAAAGATGGTTGGGTGCTGCCTCAGCCAATCCCACACATTACTGAATCATTTGTCGAGCCAAATACATAGAAGAAGAGGAAACCTTCACGACCAAGGAAATCGAAGAGATTTGTGGGGCAATGAGGCAGATGTTGCATGAGATTCATATGGTCGAATTAGGAGAAGGATCAAGCACTGTTGAAGTGCAATTTATGGGACCTGATGCCAAGCTCCAAAATTGGAAGGATACTCCATTCCCCGTCAGGCGGGAGTCCTGGTAGTCCAGCCTTGCCATCCTTTCTGCACTTCGAGTTATTTCAGGGTGTAACTCCAGTGTTTTTAGTTTATTGTCTTTTCAAATTCTAATGTAACCCTCTTATGTTAAAAAATTCAATAAAATGAAATTAATATTTCATAGTCTATGAACCTCTCTCTTTATTCTTCCTAATTTCTGTTATTTTATGTTATTTTCTCTTTTCAGTTCTAATAATGCGGATTTTAATAACATGACATGCTTGCGGACTTCACGCCCAGATCTTGATACGCCATCTAACCAGGAAATAATGAATCAAGAACCGAAATATGACGAGGATGAGGCTTTTAGGGAAATAAATTGAGAATTGGAACAATTCGAGAATAAGCCTAAGCCAAACTTAAATGAAACAGAACCAGTTAACTTGGGTAATTCATAAGAGTTCCGAGAAACCATGATAAGTATCCATACTGATGAAAAAACTAGGGACGCTTTGATCCAAATTCTATTCGAATTCAAAGACGTGTTTGCCTGGTCTTATGAAAATATGCCCAGACTGAGTGTTGACTTGGTGGTGCACAAATTGCCAACTTACCCCGGTTATCCACCTGTCCAACAAAAGCAGAGAAAATTTAAAACAGACATGAGTGACAAGATCAAAGAAGAGGTCACTAAACAATTAAAAGCTGGAGTAATCCGAGTGGTCTAATACACCACCTGGATGGACAATATGGTCCCGGTACCTAAGAAGGACGGGAAAGTACGAGTGTGTGTCGACTACTGAGCTTTGAATAAAGCAAGTCCAAAGACAACTTCCTACTGCCAAACATCCATATCCTGGTTGACAATTGTGCTAAACATGAGGTACAATCTTTCGTAGATTGTTACGCTGGGTATCACCAGGTTTTGATGGATGAAGAAGATGCAGAAAAGACGGCCTTCACCACACCCTGGGGCACCTACTGCTACCGGGTCATGACATTCGGTCTAAAGAACGCCGGGGCAACCTATATGAGGGCCATGACCGCCATTTTCCATGACATGATGCATCAGGAGATTGAGGTGTACGTTGATGATGTGATTATTAAATCTAGGACGCAATACGCCCATGTGCAACATTTGAGAAAATTCTTTGAACGTTTGCGCAAGTACGATTTGAAATTGAATCCATCCAAGTGTGTCTTCGGAGTTCCATCTGGTAAATTGCTATGATTTATAGTCAGCAGACGAGGCATCGAGCTGGACCCGACGAAGATAAAATCTATTCGGGATTTTCCACCTCCGAGAACCAAGAAAGAGGTCATGAGTTTGCTGGGTAGGTTAAATTACATCAGTAGGTTCATCGCTCAGTTGACATATACATGTGAGCCTATATTCAAGCTATTACAGAAAGATGCAACAATTAAACGGACATACGAATGCCAAGACTCTTTCGACAAGATCAAATAATATCTATCGAATCCGCCAGTGTTAGTCCCACCAGAACCAGGAAGGCCTCTGTTCTTATATTTGACGGTGTTGGAAAATTCCTTCGGGTGTGTTCTCGGGCAGCATGATGCGACCGGGAAGAAGGAACATGCCATATATTACTTGAGCAAGAAATTCACAAGCTATTAAGCCAAGTACACATTGTTAGAAAGAACTTGTTGCGCTTTGACTTGGGTTGCTCAGAAGCTATGACATTATTTGTTGGCTTATACCACCTATCTCATCACTAGGCTGGATCCTTTGAAGTATATATTCCAAAAGCCAATGCCCACCGGGAGATTAGCAAAGTGGCATATTTTGCTCACCGAGTTGGACATAGTCTATGTCACCCGCACGACGATGAAAGCTCAAGCCTTGGCGGATCACCTGGCTGAAAATCACGTCGATGACGAATACCAACCTTTGAGTACTTACTTCCCGGACTAGAAGTAAACTTAATTGAGGTAATTCCCGAAAACACCAACACTTGGAAAATGTTCTTTGATGGAGATGTAAATGCAAAAGGTCTTGGGATTGGGGCAATCTTGATTTTGCCCATAGGACAACACTATCCAGCCATCGCCCGTCTTCGTTTCTTCTGTACAAACAAAACTACTGAATATGAAGCCTGCATAATGGGCATGAATATGGAAATTGACATGGATGTAGAGGAATTATTGATCATGAGAGATTCTGACTTAATCATCAAGCAAACTCAGCGAGAATGGGAAACTCGGGATTTTAAACTCCTTCCATATAGACAACATGTGGAGGATCTTAGCAAGCGGTTCAAAGCTGTCGAGTTCAGGTATATTCCTTGATGCCACAATGAGCTAGCTGATGCACTAGCCACCTTGGCTGCAATGCTGCCGTACCCGGGTAATGCCCACATTGACCCCATGGAGATTCAAATACGGGAAAGACATGGTTATTGCAACACGGTCGAAATAGAGCCCGATGTTCAGCCATGGTATCATGATATCAAAAGGTTCTTGAAAACAAAAGAATATTCGAAGTAGGCCAACGGAGACCAGAAGAGAACCATCCAAAGGCTTGCCAGCAGTTTCTTCCTAAGTGGGGAAGTACTGTATGAAAGGACTCCCGATCTGAATCTATTGAGGTGTGTGGATGCTAAAGAAGCCAAAAAGATTATGAACGAGGTGCATTCAGGAGTGTTCGGCCCCCATATGAATGGGTACGTCCTCGCAAAGAAAATCTTGCGGGCAGGATATTATTGGATGACCATGGAGAAAGATTGCTTTAGCTTCGTCCGAAAATGCCATAAGTGTCAAATACATGGCGATTTGATCCATGCACCACCTTCAGAATTGCATCCCATGTCAGCACCCTGGCCGTTTGTTGCTTGGGGAATGGATGTCATCAGGCCGATCGAGCCAAGAGCCTCAAACAGGCAAAGATTTATCCTGGTTGCTATCGACTATTTCACAAAATGGGTCGAGGCAATCACATTCAAAGCTGTCACTAAGAAAGAAGTGGTGGAGTTTGTGCACTCCAATATCATCTTTCGTTTTGGTATCCCAAAAACTATCATTACCGCCAATGTCGCCAATCTGAACAGTAACTTGATGAGGGAGGTATGTGAACAGTTTCAAATCACACACCGCAATTCCACCCCTTACCGGCCCAAAGCCAATGGCGCCATTGAAGCAGCGAACAAAAACATCAAGAAAATCTTCAGGAAAATGATTCAGACTTCTAGGCAATGGCACGAGAAATTGCCTTTCACACTATTGGGATATCACACGACTGTGCTCACATCGGTTGGAGCTACACCCTATCTACTAGTTTATGGCACTGAAGCCGTAATACCCGCGAAAGTTGAAATTCCCTCTCTTCGGATCATTGTCGAAGCAGAAATTAAGGATGACGAATGGGTCAAAACACGGTTGGAACATTTAACTCTGATTGATGAGAAAAGAATGGCCGCAGTTTGCCACGGGCAGTTGTTCCAACAATGAATGGCCCGCGCCTACAAACAAGAAAGTGCGGCCTAGGAACTTCGAAGTGGGGCAACTTGTCCTAAGACGTATCCTCCCACACCACGAAGAGGCGAAAGGAAAATTTGTCCCGAATTGGAAAGGTTCATACGTCATAAGGAAACTGCTACCAAAAGGAGCGTTGTACTTGGGAGACATCGAAGGAAATGATCCCGAAATGGCTGTCAATGCAGATGCAGTCAAAAGGTACTATGTTTGACCTTTTCCTGATGTGGGTGCTCCCGATCGAAATGACGAAGGCTTTCATCCACACTACCCCAAACACTACCCAACTTTGTAAAACCCTTTGAGCCGGTTACTTTTCTTTGATTACCCTCTTTGGAACCTGAAAGTGTTGTTGAAAAAAAAAATGAAAAATGAATGACAATGAAAAAAAAAAGAAAAAAACAAACAAAAGAAAAATCAAAACAAAAACCAAAACAAAATGTTTCCCTGAACTACGTTCGACTTGATTCCGAAAGGACACATAGGTAGCCTCTCCCTAGGGTTCAGTCGCACCAAAATAAAATTCCACATTTCCCCAAGAGTTTAAGCTGGGGCAAATGTTATGTTTTCGTTCCAAAGTTGTAACTCAATCCAAATTCTTTCTACCCAAAACCCTGTTCAAGTCCTTCTGATCGATCGTCAAAGATGTCTAAAGTTGGAGGATGCAAATGTTTGAAGTCGATACAAGCAATGAGAGAAATTAAAAATGAGAGAGTCTTAATCGGTGAAAACCCACACGGGCACCGTGAGGCGACGGTAAGAAGAGAAGAAAAAATGAGAGAGTCTTATCGGTGAAAACCCACACGGGCACCGTGAGGCGATAGTGATAAGAGAAATTGAAAATGAGAGAGTCTTGTTAGTGAAGCCTCGCAAAGAGCACTACAAGGCGATAGTGAGAAGAGAAATGATAGAGGTTAGTCGGCGAAAACCCGCAAAGGGCGCCACTGATCGAAAAGGATAAAGGATCACTGACATGAACACAGTCCGGGGCAAGGTTTCTCGATCTCAGGGTAATAGTTGTGATGAATTTCTGAGAATTGGACAGTTTACACAGATCATGCATCCAGTCCAAAAGGCATGTCATGTTCATTGAAGTCCGCATGCACTCCAGATAAGTCCTTCTTTCCTTTCCCCCGAAAGGGATACCTTTTGTCTAAATTCATTGTCCGTTCTGTCATTTATTTCCTTTCAAATCCCTTTCGGTCTAACTCTGTTTCTAAACCTAAGGCAAATAAAGGAAGGTAAAACTGATTTACAGAATCTCGTTTGGCACGGGCTAATATGCAAAAGGCGCTCAGCCTCACCAAGGGCATCAAGTCGATCCCGACCGGCCTTAGCGGCCGATGCTTCAAACTCAAAACCCTTGAAAGGATAAAATCAAATCGAAGCGCCTATAAAGGCATATGAAATTGAAAGGTTGAGTCCCACGTGGCTAACCCCCTCGGCAAAAGTTTGAAAAGCCGAAGTATTCCAAATGCTTCGAAGTAGAAATGATAGGCCAATGAAGGAAAAATAAAGTTTGGACGGTTAAGCCCCACGTGACTAGCCGTTGCAGCAAATCTGAGGAGCCTGAAGTTTACCGACGCTCCGGAAACCCAAAAGAAAACAAGTGAAAGACCTGCTAAGGCAAAGTAAAGTTGAGATGTCGGGTCCCACGCAACCGATCACCGTGTTAAAATCTAGAAAGCCAGGTTCCCCGGGTTTAGAAATGAAACCCAATCCCCAGCAAGTAAGCAAGCGGTTGAGATCTTCGTCAAAAGAGCCAAGATCAAGCAGTTGAAATAATCAAGGCCGTAAAACCAACCACCGTTTCAAACTAACAAATTGTTCTTTGTTGAAATAAGAAACAGGTGCAACTCAAAAGCAACCGTGCAAAAAGCAGGTGCAACCAAAAGAAAATTGCACGAGGGCTGGAAGGAGCTCTCCAGCACTGACTCCAAAAAGCAAAGTTTCCTCCAAAATACTTTCCCGCATGCATGAAAATAAAAAATATATAATAATAAAATATATTTAAAAAAAAAGAGGAAAAGAAAAGCAAAAAGAAAAAGAAGAAATGAAGTTGAAAGTGATTCAAACTTAAAGTAGTATAGGGCCTCCAATCCCTAGCTACACCTTTTCCAACATAGGATATTCCATTCCTTAGTTGATGCCAACATAGGGTCTCCACTCCCTAGTTGATGCCGGCATTAAGCTAATGCCGACATAACTCGATGCCAACCTAGGATATCCCAGTCCTTAGTTGATGCCAACATATGGTCCCACTCCCTAGTTGATGCCGGCATAACCCGCCAACATAGAGTCCCACTCCCTAGCAGACACCAGCATAACCTGTTGATCATTTCCAGACACTGGCATAACCTAGTGATCTCTTTCCCAGGCAACAGCATAACCTATTGGCTTTTCCAGACACCAGCATAACCTGGTGATCTTTTTCTGACAACAACACAATCTGTTGATCATCACCAGACACTGGCATAACCCAGTGATCTCTTTTTCAGGCAACAACATAACCTGTTGACCTTTCCAGACACCAGCATAACCTGGTGATCTTTTTTTTTCTTGATTACATCATAACCTGTTGATCATTTCCAGACACTGGCATAACCCAATGATCTCTTTTTCAGGTTGTTGACCTTTCCAGACACCAGCATAACTTGGTGATCTTTTTTTTCCTGACAACAACATAACCTGTTGATCATTTCCAGACACTGGCATAACCTAGTGATCTCTTTTCCCCAGGCAACAACATAACCTGTTGACCTTTCCAGACACCAGCATAACTTGGTGATCTTTTTTTTCCTGACAACAACATAACCTGTTGATCATTTCCAGACACTGGCATAACCTAGTGATCTCTTTTCCCCAGGCAACAACATAACCTGTTGACCTCTCCAGACACCGGCATAACCTAATGATCTTTTCCTGACAACAACATAACCTGTTGATCACTTCCTGACACTGGAACCTAGTGATCTCTTTTCCCCAGGCAACAACATAACCTGTTGACCTTTCCAGACATCGGCATAACCTGGTGATCTTTTTCTGACAACAACATAACCTGTTGATCACTTCCTCACACTGGCATAACCTAGTGATCTCCTTTTTTCCCGGCAACAGCATAACCTTTTGACCTTTTCAGACACCAGCATAACCTGGTGATCTCTTTCTTGACAACGTCATAACCCGTTGATCCTCCCCCAAACACCGGCATAACCTGGTGATCTTTTCTTGACGACAACATAACCTGTCGATCTTTTCCAACATCGGGTCTCGAATCCCTAGTTGATTTTACTTTTAGGCATAGGGTATCCACCCCTAGTCTACATTAACTTCGGGTATCCCATTCCCTGCTTTTAATTGCTTTCAATAAAGTAGCATAGACTTTTTTTTACAATAACTCACGAAATTTTCCTAGTGAAAACTGGGGCAAAAAATTTCGTTCGTTTGTTTTGATTTTGCGCAGATTACAATGGACTCAAGATGACCAAAAGAAGAAGTTTTGATCCAGAATAAAGAAAAGAAGAAAAAGAGAAGACCAAATCCAAGGCGCAGAAGCGGAAATGATGTTGACTGCCCAAGACAGATTGAAGTCACAAGCTATGCATGCCCTTTTTTTATTAGAAAAGCTGAAGAAGATTGAACCAGCACATACATCTAACAAGCATCAAGATTCAGATTAGAGTATGTGCGAAGAAACAACCAAGACTCAAGATCAAGCTTTAGAAGGCTTGTAGATAGTAATTTTGTAACTCGTAGCTGATATGCTAGTTTAGTCTTTTTCATTTTGATTTTGGTGTAATAGGGAGCTCAGCAAACAGTAAGCAGCAGCGACAACAGTGAAATCACAGCTTCCCGGTAGTCCTAGCTACCAAAACTTCCAGAACTACACTGACCTGATTCCTTTATAGCCAAGGATATATGTAGGCAACCTCTAAAGCAAGGTTCAGTCAAACTTTTTTCAAAATGCTTCCTAATAGAGCACCAAACGGGCAAAAATTGCTCGCAATTGCTCACTTTATCTTTGTCCGAAAACTCTTCATGTTCTCGAGCAAAGAGGGGCAGCTGTGAGCACTCAATTTTTTCCCCGCATGGAAATAACTCCTAAAAATAGACCAAAATAATTTTTTATGAATTTTAGGAGTTTTTCTCTATTTAGTTGCATTTCATGCATGTTTAATACTTTAAAATTATAGAAAAATCATAAACATTGTCACATTTTCATTCCATGTCATCTTAGGTTTATTTTGCATATTTAGGAATTAATCACTCTTTAATTGATAAATTAATATGTAAAAAGTCACAAAAATATTCATTAGCATTAATCAATTAGCCTAATTAATTAGTTAAAATACTAATTAGTCTTTTTGCAAAATAAATTCAATTATTAGTAGGGGGCCGTTTTTGAAAGAACAATTTGGACTTTTATTTCAAATTGACCCAATTTTAAGGCCCAAAATCCTAGGCCCAACCAAATACCCCCTCTTTAAAAATCCAACTTTCCTAAAACCTAGACCTAGACCTAATGAGATAAAAATAGACCTAAAAATTATATCAGACGCCACCTTCAAAAAATAAAAAGCGGCGGATCCTCCAAAATGAAAATGGCTTTCTTTGTCTTCTTCTTCAAGAATGAAGACCAAAATTAAATGAGAAAAAAATCGGATCCCTCCCTTGAGACAGACGGAAACGGCGCAACCCCCCCCCCTCCCCCGGACTTGCTTCTTCTTCTTCTTCATCATAACTGACCCCAAAAACAAAAACAAAGAGATGGAAAAATCCCTCCTCCAAGTTGCCGCCATTTCCCCCTCACAACGCCGCCGCCTCCAATTAGGTATAAGCTCGCCGGAAAACTCATTAAAACCGGCGAGTTCACCCTTCTCTTCACGCCCCCTCACCTAGATGTCTTCTTCATCTCTCACTTTTGCTTCTGTTCTAGCGAGCCAAGGCAGAATCCGGCCATCCATCTCCTCCACCCCTTCTTCACGAAGCCGCCGTCCCTTCACTGCAAAACTCGCCGGAATAGCCACCTGAAAAATCAGCAGCTATGAAAACACATAGAGATGCACAAACACACACACAAGAGATTTCTTGAACCAGAAATTCTGTTCTTCGTCTTCATCTCGATTTTTAATTTTTTTTCTCTGAAAAAAACCATGGACGTGTTTGATTGAACTGAGGTTGTTTCGAGCCGTTTGTTGGCTGCCGCTCGAAAAATTCTTGCTCGAACAGTGTGTCGGAAAGCTGAATTTGTTCGTGAGCTTGGGATTCTGTTGGTTCTGCTGGATCTCTGTTGTTGAGCTCTTCACGCTCCTTTTCTGGTGTTGATTTGGCATTCTCACTATAATCTATATATAGATACTGGTTTTGAAGGTTAGTCAACATTGTTTCTTGTATAATCGTTCATGGCTGTTTATATTATACGAGTTTTTCTGTTCAATTTGTTTATTATTGGCTATCATATGATTGTTTAGCTTTGGCTTGGGAAAAACTACTGTGCAACTCCTTATAGAAGCTTTGGCTTGGGAAAATCTACTGTGCAACTCCTTATAGAATACATTCATCCAAACTATTGCTTGTTTTTCACTATCACTGTAGGCCAAAAGTTTAATATTCAAAAGATAACTAGATATTGAATTTGGTTTTGAACACCTCTATTTGTTTATCTCTAGTCCAGTAGCATAATTCAAATATTTGAGTATGATGTTGTCTTGATGATGAACCTCACATCTGTTTGATAAGGTTTACTCACATAAAAAGTGGTGATTCGTGGTTTGAGCTATTACTGAGAACGGCAGAGATGTTGAATTTGACAACCAGTAAATCAATGTAGTATTTTAACTGCAGAACTATATAGTTTATTGGTTTCGTAGCTTTTCAATTAATTAACAGATTCATATTTCATGTTAGTAATTCGTATTAACATGAACTTAAGTTAATATGTTGGATATACGATTGTTTTATTTTGTAGGAGTAGTTAATTTGGGTATTGAAGATTTGGATGCGAAATTGAGGGTAGAAATATTTCGTGGGAATGTTAAGATTCGCCATATTGCATACTTTGTTTACCTAAGTGCTTACTTGAGATTTATGCTTTTTGGAGTTATCTATTCAGTTGTTATACCGATTGGAGTATTTTGCATATGACCTTTTTTTATCAGAAATATATGGGAGTTGTTGAATATGCACATAAATTGTAGATAAAAAATACCCATTTCATTCTTAAGGTGAACATGTAATTTAGGAAAAGATAAAGAACTTATGAAAAATAATAATTTTCATCAACTATGCAATTAAATCATCGTGACCATAGTCATGATTACGTAATCTACACTCGGGTTTGCAACTCTTGCTCCTGACCAAAACTTCAAAACTATAATAAAATTAACACGTTTTAAAGTGCGGGTGCATTTCATGTGGCGCGTTTACGATGTGTCCAAGAACGACAAGTGCACGCCATCGTGATTTGTTTCAGAATAATCCATAAATATTAAAAGCGGCTAAAAGGTAAAAAGGCTAAAATGCATAATAGTTTTAAAATATGTAAATATCAGATAATTAGGCCAAATATCAATAGTTAAGCGACCGTGCTAGAACCACAGAATTTGGGAGTGCCTAACACCTTCTCCCAGGTTAATTAAATTCCTTACCCGAATTTTTTGTTCTCCAACTTTTTAAACAGAGTCAAACTTTCCTCAATTTGGGATTTTAAAATAAATAAATGGTGTCCCGGAACACCGTAAAAATCCGGGTGGCGACTCTAAAAAAATTAATACTCCTAAATTCGAATAGTGTCACTTTAATTGGAAAAACTCTCTTATCCACCCTTACCGGAGGAAAAAAGGAGGTGTGACAACGGGGAGATTTGCACTTAAAGTTTGGCTGTATCTGGTGTGTCAGATTTTGGTCATCGCGTTCGCACCCCTTTGAATGCGAACGCATAGGGCAAAAACGGACAAACCTTCTTCTTCCTCATATTTTCGAACCCCACAGCCCTAGGAACGATTTTCTTCACAAAATATCATCTCTAAGTAATAGGTAATCAATTCTACACTTTACTCTTTCAATTCCTTATTGTTTTTCATCACTTTTAAATCAAAAGCTAAGAATTTTCATGGTAAAAATTGAGGGTTTGGGTAGAATTAGGGAATTATGTAAAAATCGAATTTTTATATCGAATTGAGGTCGGATTTCAAAACTAATTGTATATTTGGGTTCATGGGTGAATGGGTAAACTACTTGGCCTTGTTATTTTGTTGTTAAATATTGTTGTGGTTATTTTTGAAAGAGTATTGGTTGTTTTAGCTGGTTCCCTTGTGGTACCAAACAGTTGAGCAGTTTGGCATTGTTTTTACGATATATATATATATATATATATATATATATATATATATATATATATAT
>ML265169.1:0-14722 GCA_005239495.1 Nicotiana undulata | reverse complement strand
GATGGCGCCCAACACCAGAGTCAGGCAAGCCAACACTAGTTCACTACCGAAGTTACTTCACTTAATTAGACATTTAAGTACTTGACAATTCTACGCGAGGTGAGTCTCCTTTCCAACCTTGTAAGAGGGAATTGTCCCCATAGGTAAATGTAAATGATTGAATTATCCTTATTTGCGGGGGCAACGCACGCGCAAAGTGAGGAGAGTCCGTGCGTAGCTACTACTATGTTATGTCGGGTAGAATTTAAGATTTCCCATGCCTTTATGTGCCTTACTTGTACCTTTACATGTGTTTCTAGTTGCTTATTATCTTTGAAATTGATATGAGGATATTAGGAAGTTATGTGTAAGTTTAAGTGCTTAAATCTCTGATTTCAAGTATAAACCATGATAAATTCCTGAATTTCCTGATAATTCTGTGTATGTCTACGAGCACCCGTGTCGCATGTATGATTCGTGAGCGGGGTAGCCTTATATTTATTTCAACCATGTCGCATGATCGATTCGCGAGCGGGGTAACAGATGCATCTATGTTTCGTGCCGCTCGACCCTCGGCAGTGCACATTTAATTTTTGCGTCGCTTCGGCTGTACGCCTCGGCATTTTATATGCTATGTATTTGACTGAGAGTCTTATTGTTATTATCAAATATACTATTCTTTGTGGAAGGGGACTTGGTAATTCTATTGATACTATTATTTGACACTTGCGGGTAGATTGTAGTTCACATACTTGATATTCCGTGTCTACTTGATTGCCATGACTATTAATCCTCTCTAGATTTATTTAATTATACTAGTGCTAATGACCCTAGCGAGTAATACTTCTACCTCTTGTCACTACTTCTTCGAGTTTAGACGGGATACTCACTGGGTACATATTTGTTTATATGTACTCATGTTACGCATCTGTACTTAATTGTACAGGTCCTGAGACTGGTGCATCTAGTTATCATACCGGAGCGCGATCTTGAGGGTACTATCTGGATTAGACTACACGGTGAGCTGCTCTTCCTGGCGTTCCTCAGCAGCACTGTGGAGCTTCTATTATTTCCTTGGATATTTCTGTCTACCCCCTTCCAGACAGTTGTACAATTATTTTGTTTATTTTGTATATTCCATTAGTTGCTTGTGGACTTGTGACACTAGGTCTTGGCATACGTAGTTGGTTTTCCTAGTATTTTGCTATATTGTATATGTTGGCAAACGATCTTTTGAGTTTCATTTAATCAAGTTGCATCACTTGACTGCTTTCTTTAAATGATTTCCTAACTTAAAATCCACTTCCCGGGTCAAGAACGCGCCCGAAACTCCAAACTTTACACCCGAGGACTCGAAACTAGTCAAATGATATATAAATATGTCAATGCATGCTCAAAGTATGGAAATTCTCCTACTTATTTAGTAAATTCATTATTCTTGAAGAAATCCCAAAATTCACCCCCGGGCCCACACATCCGGATTCCAAAACTTTTCGAAGATAACACTCACTCATAGCCTAAGGATCATTAATATATAGTTTTTTGTATGATTTCATGGTAGAAAAGTGGTGAAATTCCCTAAAGTTCATCAACCCTAGGTTTTCACTCTAACCCCTTTGATTTCCACTAATTAGATGTTAATCTACCTAAGTTTTGGTGCATTAATCTAACATTTAAATGGGAATTAATTACCTCTTAGTAGCTAGGCCGAATACCCTCTTAAAAGCCCTCAAAATCGCCAATAGAGGAGAAGAAATGGTGAAAAATGGCCAAATCCCGTATTAAATGAGATCACTGCCTTCAGTGATCTCGCACCTGCGGCTCGAGGGCCGCACCTGCGGTCTCGCAGCTGCGAGCCAAAGGTCGCACTTGCGAAAGTGGCCTAGGAGGCCTGGGGCCGCACCTGCGGAGGAAGTCCCGCACCAGCGGGTCCGCGCCTGCGGAAGAAGGTCCGCACCTGTGGTTTGGACCAGCTCCCCTGGGGGTCGCACCTGCGGAGCCTTGACGGCAGGGGAGGTCTCGCACCTGCGACCTGGGCAACCGCACCTGCGGTCACACCAGATCTGGTGCACCAGCAGCTGAAGCTGCTAGTTTTTGGTTCCGTTTGGTGTTCGGGAGGCACCTGGGCCCACCCGAGCCCCCGTGCAACTATACCAACAAGTCCTAAATCATATTACGAACTCGCTCGAGCCTTCAGAACAACCAAAACAACGCTAAAACTCAAAATCACCCCTCAAAACCCCTAGAATCAAACTTAAGAATTTCTATGTTCTTGAATTCGGTTTTAATGCGCCGAAATGACCTATACTACTCGGAATGACACCCAATTTTGCAAGCAAGTCATGAATGACATATCAGAACTATTCTCGATCTTGGGACTTCGTTCGGACCTCGATAATACAAAAACACATCCCAAACCAAATTATGAACTTAAGGAAACTCTATTTTGCTATTTGGCGTCGAAACGCTCCCGGGACATCCAAAACCCATTCCGGACATACGCAAAAGTTCGAAATCATCATACGAAGCTATTGGAATCGTCGAAACTCGATTCCGAGGTTGTTTACTCAAAATGTTGACCGAAGTTAAACTTGGCCTTAAAAGCCAACCTTAAGGAACTAAGTGTTCCTATACCATCCTAAACACTTCCGAATCCCGAACCGCCCATCCCCGCAAGTCACAAATCACGATAAGCCGCTACGGAAAGTCTTATTTAGGTAAACGGGTTTCGAATACGCGAAACGACCGGTCGGGTCGTTATATTCTCCACCTCTTAAACAAATGTTCGTCCTCGAACGAGTCTAGAATCATACCTGAAGTGCTGAATAAGTGCGAATATTTGCTCCGCATATCCTCCTCGGACTCCCAAGTCACCTCCTCGACCGGTTGGCCCCTCCACTGGACCTTTATGGTAGAAACTCTCTTGAATCTCAACTGGTGATCCTGTCTATCAACAACAACAACTGGCTCCGCCTCGTAGCCCAGTCTCTCATCTAGCTGAGTAGTATTGAAATCAACAACCTGAGAGAAGTATGCGTGGTATCTCCGGAGCATGGATACATGGAATACCGGATGGACTCCTGATAAGCTGGGAGGTAAGTCAAGCTCATAAGCAACCTCTCCAACTCGCCTCAATACCTCGAAAGGACCTATGAACCTCGGGCTCAGCTTTCCCTTCTTCCCGAATCTCATAATACCCTTCATCGGCGAAACCTTTAGCAAAACCTTATCTCCCTCCATAAATGACACATCACGTGCCCTATGATCCGCGTAACTCTTCTGTCTAGACTGTGCTGTGCGAAACCTCTCCTGAATCAACTTCACCTTCTCCAAGGCATCTCTCACTAGGTCTGTATCATATAACTTAGCCTCGCCAGGCTCAAACCATCCGATGGGGGAACGACATCGCCGACCATATAAAGCCTCGAATGGGGCCATCTCAATACTGGACTGATAACTATTATTGTAAGCAAACTCGGCCAAAGGCAAGAACTGGTCCCACTGACCTCCAAAGTCAATCACGCATGCTCTGAGCATGTCCTCCAATATCTGAACTATACGCTCCGACTGAACATCAGTCTGTGGATGAAATGCTGTGCTGAGATCTATCTGAGTGCCCATCTCTTTGTGCAATGCTCTCCAGAAGTGCGAGGTGAACTGAGGACCTAGGTCTGATATAATGGACACCGGTACACCGTGCAACCGGACTATCCCCCGAATGTAGATCTGAGCTAACCTCTCAGAAGTATAAGTAGTAGCCACAAGAATGAAATGCGCAGATTTGGTCAATCTATCCACAATAACCCAAACCGCGTCAACCTTCCGCAAAGTCTGAGGCAACCCAACTACGAAATCCATAGTAATGCGCTCCCACTTCCACTCAGGAATGGGCATCTGCTGAAGTAGGCCTCCTGGCCTCTGGTGCTCATACTTAACCTGTTGGAAATTAAGACACCTAGCCACATACTCCACGATATCCGTCTTCATACGCCTCCACCAGTAATGCTGCCTCAAATCACGATACATCTTTGTAGCACCAGGATGAACAGAATACCGCGAACTGTGTGCCTCCTCAAGAATCCTCTGCCTCAGGCCATCAACATTAGGAACACACAAACGACCCTGAAGTCTCAGAACACCATCCTCGCCAATGGTAACCTCCTTGGCCCCACCCTGAACCACTGTCTCTCGTAGCTCTGCCAAGCGTGGATCATCATACTGCCGAGCCTTAATATCCCCCAATAATAAAGACTGAGCAACCACATGTGCAAGAACTCGACGAGGCTCTGAAAGATATAATCTCACCAAGCGATTGGCCAAGTACTGAATGTCCAAGGCTAGAGGTCTCTCCTCCGCTGCAATATAAGCCAAACTACCCATACTCTCCGCCTTCCTTCTCAAAGCATCTACCAGTACATTCGCCTTGCCTGGATGATAAAGAATGGTGATGTCATAATCCTTTAGTAACTCAATCCACCTGCGCTGCCTCAAATTAAGATCCCTCTGCTTGAACAAGTGCTGCAAGTTGCGATGGTCTGTATAAACCTCACAAGACACCCCATATAAATAATGCCTCCAAATCTTAAGAGCATGAACTATCGCCGCCAACTCCAAATCGTGCACAGGATAATTCTTCTCATGAACCTTCAGTTGGCGCGAAGCATAAGCAATAACTCTCCCTTCCTGCATCAATACACACCCCAATCCAACGCGTGAAGCGTCGCAATACACTATATACATCCCAGAACCAGAAGTCGATACTAACACTGGTGCTGAGGTCAATGCTGTCTTGAGCTTATGAAAGCTCGCCTCATACTCGTCAGACCATCGGAATGGGGCATTATTTTGAGTCAATCTAGTCAGTGGGGCTGCAATGGATGAAAAGCCCTCCACAAATCGTCGATAGTATCCTGCTATACCCAAGAAACTCCTGATCTCTGTAGCTGAAGTAGGACGCAGCCAACTCTGAACTGCCTCAATCTTCCGAGGATCAACCTTGATACCTTCTCCGGATACTACATTCCCCAAATATGCCACGGAATCCAACCAGAACTCACACTTGGAGAACTTAGCATATAGCTTCTGTTCCCGCAAGGTCTGGAGTACAACTCTCAAATGCTGCTCGTGCTCGCCCAGGATACGTGAGTAAATCAAGATGTCATCAATGAAGACAATGACAAAGGAATCAATATACAGTCTGAACACCCTATTCATCAAGTCCATGAATGCTGCTGGGGTATTAGTCAAGCCAAAGGACATCACTAGGAACTCATAATGGCCATATCTCTTACGAAAAGCAGTCTTCGGAACATCTGAGGCTCGAATCTTCAGTTGGTGATACCCCGATATCAAATCAATCTTAGAAAACACCTTAGCACCCTGCAACTGGTCAAACATGTCATCAATGTGCGGCAAAGGATACTTGTTCTTAATGGTGACCTTGTTCAACTGGCGGTAGTCAATACACATCCACATAGACCCATCCTTCTTCTGCACAAATAGGACTGGAGCACCCCACGGCGACACACTCGGTTTGATAAACCCTTTAGCCAACAAATCCTCAAGCTTCTCCTTCAACTCCCTCAATTCCTTCAGAGCCATAGGTACGGGGGAACAAAAATAGGTTGAGTGTCTGGAGCTACATCAATACAAAAATCGATATCTCGATCCGGAGGCATGCCCAGAAGGTCTTAAGGAAAGACATCCGCAAACTATCGAACAACTGGAACTGAATCAATCGGTGGAGACTCGGCGGTGGTTTCCCGCACATAAGCAAGATACGCCAGAACCCTTCTCGACCATATGTCGAGCCTTTAGGAAGGAAATAACTCTACTAGTTGCACTGACTGAGGAACCTTTCCACTCCAGCTAAGGCAACTCAAGCATGGCCAAAGTAACCGTCTTGGCATGGAAATCCAAGATGGAATGATAGAGAGATAGCCAATCCATCCCCAAGATAATCTCAAAATCAACCATGTCGAGCAATAGGAGGTCCGCTTTGGTCTCGAATCCACAGAAGGTGATCACACAAGACCGATAGATCCGGTCTACCACCACATAATCGCCCACAGTAGTGGACACATATATAGGAGAATCAAAGGACTCGCGAGGAACATCCAGAAAATAAGCAAATAAGGCTGAAACATATGAATAAGTGGATCCTGGATCAAATAGCACTGATGCCTCCCTACCACATACTGAAATAGTACCTGTGATCA
The DNA here is from genome assembly GCA_005239495.1 of Nicotiana undulata. NCBI lineage: Eukaryota > Viridiplantae > Streptophyta > Magnoliopsida > Solanales > Solanaceae > Nicotiana > Nicotiana undulata. The sequence continues at coordinate 8,525 of ML265169.1, read as the reverse complement.
CAGCGTCTGAGGCCACTGCATCTGCTCGGGACGGAATAGCATAGAATCTGGCTGGTTTACCTGAAGACTGACCTCCGCTGGACTGAATAGGAGCTAGCTGAGCTCCCCCTGCCTGGCCTCCACCTCTGGGATGACCTCTACTAGACTGTCCTCTACCTCTAGGTGGACGGGGCACTGGTGCTACGTATGTAGGCTGGTAACTCTGCTGGAAAGCCCTGACCTGAAACCTGGGACAAGTCCTCCTCATATGGCCTGACTCCCCTCACTCATAACACCTCACTGGTGGCATGACCTGCTGCCCTAAAGAAGAACCCTGGATAGCTGGGGGACGGTGAGATCCCTCTGGCATGGCACTGAAGTAAGGACTAGAAGAACCCTGATGACCTGAATACCCACCAGAGGAACCCTGAATGGCTGGTGGGTGGTAAGAACTCTCCGGCATGGCGCTGAAATATGGCCTTACTGGAGCACCACGGGGAGGTGGTGGAGGAGCTGAATATGGAGGCCTGCTAGGCTGGCCTCTGCTGAATTGACCCCTGCCCCTTCCTAGGGCACCTCTAAAATCTCCAGAAAATCTAACTCTCTTGTCCTGCTGACCCTGCTCTCGGCCCCTCAATCGATAACCCTCGATCCGACGAGCTATCTCGACCACAAGCTGATAGGGAGTACCCATCTCCACCTCTCGGGCCATGTTGGCCCTAATACCTGAGTGAAATCCAGCTACAAATATTTGCACTCTCTCCGCATCAGTAGGAAGAATCATAAGGGCATGACGAGACAACTCAGAAAACCTGGCCTCGTAGTATGTCACTGACATCTGCCCCTGCTCCAGCTAATCAAACTGATACCGCAGATCTTCCCTCTCGGAGGGTGGAATATACCTGTCCAGGAACAACTGAGTGAACTGCTCCCATGTGAGAGGAGGGGAACCTGCTGGCCTACCAAGGATAAATGACTGCCACCATCTGCGGGCCCTTCCCTCTAGCTGAAAAGTAGTGAAATCAACTCCATGGGACTCCAAGATCCTCATGTTGTGCAGTCTTTCCCTGCACCTATCAATAAAGTCCTGGGCATCCTCGCCCCTCTCTCCTCCGAAGACAGGAGGGTGCAATCGAGTCCATCTATCGAGTAACTTCTGCGGATCACCGTCCGCAGTTGATCTAAGCTCTGGTGATGTTGCTGTTGGATGTGCTCCACCCATGGGAAGAGTACCCGGAGTCTGATATACTGCCGCTGCATAACCCGCGGTAAGGGTCTGAACTCCGCCTCCCGCCTGAGATGTGTCAGGATCCGCTGGAAGTAAAGCAGTCTGGGTCATAGTGTCCATGAACCGCATCATACGACCCATGACCTCGTGGAAGCCTGGTGCAGTCATGAAATCCATCAGAGTTGGATCTGCTGGGGGAACCTCACCCTGCTCCTCAGCAATGGGATCCTCAGGGGGTGATAATGGAGCAACTCTAGGACGCCCTCATCCCCTACCTCGGGCCGGTGCCCTCCCCCGGCCTCTGCCACGGCCTCGGACGGTGGGGGTAGAGGCATCTCCCGGGTTTGGAACGTCGGTTGCGCGTGTCCTCACCATCTGTGAGAGAATAGAAGAATGAGAATTATTAACCATCGACTGCACGATAGAATAGGAATAAAGATAGGTTTCTTAACACCCTATAGGCTCCTAAAGATAAATACAGACGTCTCTGTATTGATCTGCAAGACTCTATTAGGTTTGCATGTGACTTGTGAGACCTACGTGAACCTAGAGCTCTGATACCATGTTGTCACGACCCAAATTCCTACTCAGGTCGTGATGGCGCCCAACACCGGAGTCAGGCAAGCCAACACTAGTTCACTACCGAAGTTGCTTCACTTAGTTAGACATTTAAGTACTTGCCAAATTTTAAGTTAGGAAATCATTTAAAGAAAGCAGTCAAGTGATGCAACTTGATTAAATGAAACTCAAAAGAGTGTTTGCCAACATATACAGTATAGCAAAATACTAGGAAAACCAACTATGTATGCCAAGACCTAGTGTCACAAGTCCACAGGCGACTAGTGGAATATACAAAATAAACAAAATAATTGTACAACTGTCTGGAAGGGGGTAGACAGAAATATCCAAGGAAATAATAGAATCTCCACAGTGCTGCTGAGGAACGCCAGGAAGAGCAGCTCACCGTGTATTCTAATCCAGATAGTACCCTCAAGATCGCGCTCCGGTATGATAACCAGATGCACCAGCCTCAAGACTTGTACAATTAAGTACAGAAGTGTAACATGAGTACATATAAACAAATATGTACCCAGTGAGTATCCCGTCTAAACTCGAAGAAGTAGTGACGAGAGGTAGACGTATTACTCGCTAGGGTCATTAGCACTAGTATAATTAAATAAATCTAAATAGGATTAACAGTCATGGCAATCAAGTAGACACAGAATATCAAGTATGTGAACTACAATCTACCCGCAAGTGTCAAATAATAGTATCAATAGAAGTCCCAAGTCCCCTTCCACAAAGAACAGTTTATTTGATAATAGCAATAAGACTCTCAGTCAAATACATAGCATATAAAATGTTGAGGCGTACAGCCGAAGCGACGCAAAAATTAAATGTGCACTGCCGAGGGTCGAGCGGCACGAAATATAGATGCATCTATTACCCCGCTCGCGAATCGATCATGCGACGCGGTTGACATAAATATATAAGGCTACCCCGCTCACGAATCATACATGCGACATGGGTGCTCGTAGACATACACATAATTATCAGGAAATTCAAGAATTTATCATGGTTTATACTTGAAATCAGAGATTTAAGCACTTAAACTTACACATATCCTCATATCAATTTCAAAGATAATAGGCAACTAGAAACACATGTAAAGGTACAAGTAAGGCACATAAAGGAGTGCTTGTGAAATCCTAAATTCTACCTGGCATAACATAGTAGTAGCTATGCACGGACTCTCGTCACTTTGCGCGTGCGTAGCCCCCGCAAATAAGGATAATTCAATCATTTACATTTACCTATGGGGACAATTCCCTCTTACAAAGTTGGAAAGGAGAGTCACCTCGCGTAGAATCTACTTCCCGGGTCAAGAACGCGCCCGAAACTCCAAACTTTACACCTGAGGACTCGAAACTAGTCAAATGATATATAAATATGTCAATGCATGCTCAAAGTATGGAAATTCTCCTACTTATTTAGTAAATTCATTATTCTGGATTCCAAAACTTTTTGAAGATAACATTCACCCATAGCCTAAGGATCATTAATATATAGTTTTTTGTATGATTTCATGGTAGAAAAGTGGTGAAATTCCCTAAAGTTCATCAACCCTAGGTTTTCATTCTAACCCCTTTGATTTCCACTAATTAGATGTTAATATACCTAAGTTTTGGTGCATTAATCTAACATTTAAATGGGAATTACTTACCTCTTAGTAGCTAGGCCGAATACCCTCTTGAAAGCCCTCAAAATCGCCAATGGAGGAGAAGAAATGGTGAAAAATGGCCAAATCCCGTATATTAATGATCTCGCACCTACAACTCCTGAACCTGCGGTCTCGCACCCGCGAGCCAAAGGTCGCACATGCGGAAGTGGCCTAGGAGGCCTGGGGCCGCACCTGCGGAGGAAGTCCCGCACCAACGGGTCCGCGCCTGCAGAAGGAGGTCCGCACCTGCGGTTTGGGACAGCTCCCTAGGGGGTCGCACCTGCGGAGCCTTGACCGCATGGGAGGTCTCGCACCTACGACCTGGGCAACCGCACCTGCGGTCACACCAGATCTGGTGCACCAGCAGCTGAAGCTGCTGGTGTTTGGCTCTGTTTGGTGTCCGGGAGGCACCTAGGCCCACCGATCCCCCGTGCAACTATAACAACAAGTCCTAAATCATATTACGGACTTGCTCGAGCCTTCGAAACACCCAAAACAACGCTAAAACTCAAAATCACCCCTCAAAACCCCTAGTTACAAACTTAAGAATTTCTAAGTTCTTGAATTCGGTTTTAATGCGCCGAACCAACATATACTACTCGGAATGATATCAAATTTTGCAGGAAAGTCATGAATAACATATCGAAACTATTCCCCATATCGAAACTCCGTTCGGACCTCTATAAAACAAAAACACGTCCCAAACTAAATTATGAACTTAAGGAAACTCTATTTCGCTATTTGGCATCGAAACGCTCCCGGGTCATCCAAAACCCATCCCGGACATACGCACAAGTCCAAAATCATCATATGAAGCTACTGGAATCGTCGAAACTCGATTCCGAGGTCGTTTACTCAAAATATTGACCGAAGTCAAACTTGGCCTTAAAAGCCAACCTTAAGGAACTATGTGTTCCTATACCATCCTAAACACTTCCGAATCTCGAACCGCTCGTCCCCGCAAGTCACAAATCACGATAAGCCGCTATGGAAAGTCTTATTTAGGGAAACGGGGTCCGAATATGCGAAATGACCGGTCGGGTCGTTACAGCAACAAGGAGTGATAAGGGTGGACATGTGGGATCGGGTTGCACGCCGCAACAGGAGTAATAAGGGTGATATATTTAGGGAGGAGCAATAAGGGTGGACAAGTGGGAGTAGGTTGCACGCCGCAACAGGAGTAATAAGGGTGATATATTTAGGGAGGAGCAATAAGGGTGGACAAGTGGGAGTAGGTTGCACGCCGCAACAGGAGTAATAAGGGTGATATATTTAGGGAGGAGCAATAAGGGTGGACAAGTGGGAGTAGGTTGCACGCCGCAACAAGGAGCGATAAGGGAGGACATTTATATTTTTACTAAATTTCAAAGAAAATAAAAATTTGAAAAGCTTAAATGTTTATTTTACTATTCTTCATATTTTTGGCACTAATTTTATTTAAAGTTTAAAGTTTTGAAACTTGAAAATTATTTGAGGATTGGTTATAGCTGAGACCTGGAAAAGGCGGCTGAGTTATTTTATTGTTGTTGCAGTATTTATTTATTTGTTTATATTTCCTTCTTGCTTCATATATTATTGTCACATGTTATATTGCTAAAGCCTCGCCGTAGCCTCATCACTACTTCGTCGAGGTTAGGCTCGGCACTTACTCAGTACATAGGGTCGGTTGTACTGATACTACACTCTGCACTCTTTTGTACAGATCCAGGTACTAGCCAGCAATAGAGATTATTAGAGCCGCCATCCATTCATTCGAAGACACGAGGTATATCTGCCGATGTTCGCAGATCCCGAGAGTCTTCTCCTATTTTTATAAAACTATTTTAGTATATTCAGAACAGTTATACTATTTATTTCAGCCCAGCATTTGTAGTATTATTTAGTAGTTCGTGAATTGTGACACCAGACTCTGGAGGAGTTCTATATTTATTTATATAATTAGTTCATGGCTCGTTTTAATTAATTGTTTATTATTCTATATTGTGGATTATTTATTTAAAGCCATTATATTAAGTGTTAATTTAAAATTATTTTATACAGTTTAAATGGATAATTAAGGAAAATAGTTAAGCGAACTCTAACATTGGCTTGCGTAGAAAGTGTGGTGTTATGCGCCATAACGATCCCTAAAGTTGGGAATTTGGGTTGTGACAAGTTGGTATCAGAGCACTAGGTTGCTTAGGTTTCACAATTCACGAACAAGCTTAGTAGAGTATGAAGGATCGGTACGGAGACGTATGTACTTATCTTTCGAAGGCTATTGAGTTAGGAAACAACCCCATTTTTATTTTTACTCTATCGTGCGATTCTTGTATCCCAAATACTGACTAGATTCTTCTATTCTCTCGCAGATGGCGAGAACACGTGCTTCTTCTTCCGCTGAACAACATTCCGGTCCTCCAACAACAACATCTCCTACTAGAGGTAGAGGCTGAGGCCGCACCAGAGGCCAAGGCAGAGGCAGGACACAACTTATTGCTCAGGCAACAGCCCCAGCTGCGACCCCCAGATTGAGATTCACGAAGGGGTTCGAGCTCAGACTTTTCCAGCGGGACCAACTAAGGTTACCGAGGGGTTTATTGCTACCACGGTTCTTCAGGATGCTTTGGTACGTTTAGTGGGCTTGATGGAGAGTGTGGCCCAAACGAGCACATTCCTTGTTGCAACAACCATATCTCAGGCTAGAGGAGGGGTCCAGAATTCTGCTACCCACACTCCAGTTCAGACTACTCCTCAGGTTCAAACCATATTAACCAATCCAGTTGGGGTAATCAGTTGCAGCAGTGCCGCCCTTTAATGGGGCAACCAGGTCTACCGATGCTTTGTGGAGACTTGACAGGTTCATTAAGTTATTTCCTGTTCACTTCAGTGGTGCTACTTCAGAGGAACCTCAGGAATATCTGGACAATTGCCACGAGGTTCTGCATAACATGGGTATTTTGGAGACCAATGTGGTCAATTTTGCGGCTTTTCAGATGACTGGTTCCGGCAAGAAACGGTGGAGAGACTATTTGTTGACTAGGCCAGCTGGATCACCTGCTCTGACTTGGGATCAGTTCTCTCATCTCTTTTTGAAGAAATGCTTGCTTGTTACTACCCGAAAGGAGAAGCATCGTCAGTTTGAGCGACTTCAGCAAAGCAACATGACTGTGACCCAATATGAGACTCGTTTTGTGGATTTGGCTTGGCATGCCATTCTTTTATTGCCCACACAGAGAGAAAGAGTCAGACGGTTTATTGATGGCCTTGCTCAGCCCATCAGGTTGCAGATGGCCAAGGAGACAGGGACCGATATTTCTCTTCAGGATACAACTAATATAGCTAGGAGGGTTGAGTCAGTTCTTGGGATGGGAGGTCAGGGGTCAAAAAAGAGACCTCGACATTCTGGTGGTTTCAGTGGTGCCTCATCTGGAGGCGGGACTTCATTTAGAAGAGGCCATTCTTCCAAGCCATTCCATTCAGCACTATAGGTTTCACATGGTACTTCAGGGGGTCGTGGTTCTTATATGCCTCCTTTTGCTCAGCCAGTCTACAGTTCTCCTTCAGCTCCTATTAGAACACCTCCTCTGCAGTGTTATTATCGTGGTCAGCCGGTTCGTCAGGGTCAGTCCTCATATCAGGAGGGGTGTTTTGAGTGTGGTTAATATGGGAATATTCGGAGAGCTTGTCCGAGGTTTCTAAGTAATCAGCATCAGTACTAGGGTTCTCGTACCATAGTTCCGGCACTAGCTGCAACACCACCTGCCCATCCACCAAGGGGTAGGGGTCAGGTAGTTAGAGGTAGAGGCCAGAATGTTAGAGGTGGAGGAAAGATAGCTAGAGGTGGAGGTCAGTGTGCTAGAGGTGGAGGTCCTCCCAGAGGTCTGGTTTAGGGTGGCGGGGCCCAGCCCCGACTATATGCATTTCCATCTAGGCCTGAGGTAGAGTCTTCTGACGCTGTTATTACAAGTATCATCTTAGTTTGTGATAGTTCTGCTTCAGTTTTGTTTGATCCGGGGTCTATTTATTTGTATGTTTCATCTTATTTTTCCTCGTATTTGAATGTGCTCCGTGATCCCTTGAGTGTTCCTGTTTATGTGTCTACACCGGTGGGGGATGCCATTGTGGTAGATCGAGTATATTGTTCGTGCGTGGTAGTCATCGAAAGTCTTGAAACTAGTGTGGATCTTTTACTTCTAGACATGGTTGATTTTGATGTTATATTGGGCATGGATTGTGTAACCACCCGGTCCGTCGTTACGCAGTATACGCATATATTCCTTTATTTCTGTCTTGTAGTAGCTCGCTTAGACTGTTCAAGAAGTGTTGGGGTTGGTTGGTTTGGGTTCGGAGCGAAAATAGAGTGGATTGAGACACATAGTCTCTAACAAGAGCTTTAGTGTTGGGAAAGTCAACCCGGAGTTGACTTATTGGTGAACAACCTCGGAATGCGGATTTTATGATTCGGATAGCTTCGTTAGGTTATTTGGGACTTAGGAGTGTGTTCAAAATATTTTTAGGGTGCCCGGTGTAGAATTAGGCTTGAATTGGCGAAGTTAGTATTTTGGCGAATTCCGGTTGATAGGCGAGATTTTGATCCGAGGGTCGGAATGGGATTCCGAGAGTTACTGTAGCTTTTTTAGATCATTTTGGACTTGCCTGCAAAATTTTAGGTCATTTGGAGATGGTTTGGTTGGGTTTTTTATCAAATGCGTGTTTCGGAAGTTTTTGGGAATCATAGGCTTGAATCGGATGAGAATTTATGGTTTTGATGTTGGTTTTGGTGTTTTAATGGCTCGACTAAGTTTGAATAACCATGTTTGATATGTTGGTAAGTTTGGTTGGGGTCCCGAGGGGCTCCGGTTTGATTTCGGACGTTAAACGGAGAAATTGGGACTTGAAATGCAGTTGAAGCTGCTACTGCTGGTGTGATCGCACCTGCGATGCTTGGGCCGCAGGTGCGGACATCGCAGGCGCGAGAGTGAAGGCGCAGCGGCGGAAATTCATCGCAAGGGCGGAAGGAAGGTCGCACCTGCGAGGTCGCAGGTGCGGGGAATGGGTTCGCAGGCGCGGACTCTGAGTGTTGAGTGAAGGATCGCAGGCGCGGTCAATGTGTCG
>ML265163.1:0-19853 GCA_005239495.1 Nicotiana undulata | reverse complement strand
TCTTGGCATGACAATCCAAGATAGCATGATAGGGAGATAGCCAGTCCATACCCAATATAACATTAAAGTCAACCATATCAAGAAGAAAAAGATCAACCTCAGTCTCCAGACCCCAATAACGACTACGCAAGCACGGTAGACTCGATCTACCACTATAGAATCACCCACCGGTGTAGACACATGCACAGCAGTACTCAAAGAATCACGGGGCATGCTCAAATAAGGGGAAAAATATGAAGACACATAGGAGAATGTAGAACCCGGATCAAATAACACCGAAGCCTCCCGGCTGCAAACTGAAACCGTACCTGTAATAACTGCATCAGAAGTCTCAGCATTAGGACGAGCAGGAAAAGCATAACACCGGGGCTGAGCCCCTCCAATATGAACATCCCTAGGTCTACCTGCTGCAACCTGGCCTCTACCCCCCGTGGCCTGTGCTCCACCTCTATGAACCTTACCACCACCTATGGCACCTCGACCACCACCCCTAGCTGGCTGAGGGGGTAAGGGTGCACCTGCTGCGGGAACCAAGGCACGGGAACTCTGATACTGGGGTCCGCTCGAATCTCGGGGGCAATATCTGGCAATGTGCCTCGGGCTACCACAACTATAACAAAATCTCTGCTGCTGTGGCTGATGACTCGGGAACTGGCCCTGACGACCCTGATAACCACTCTGGTAACTCTGAAGTGGCTGTGCACTGATAGATGCTGGTGGTGCACTAACATGAGCTGGCGGTGCACGAGGAGATACCTGAAGTGCTGACTGAAAAGGTCGGGGTGGATGACCCCTACTGAAAGAATCCCTGCCTCCAGATGAGGCTCCACTAAATTTACCAAAATGACAGGGCTTCTTGTCATCCCCCTGACCACCTCCCTGTGACAAAATCATCTCAATCCTCCTGGCCACATCGGCCGCATCCTGGAATGAAATATCAGTACTCGACTCCCTGGCCATCTGGAGTCGTATAGGCTGGGCCAAACCCTCAATGAACCTCCGAACTCTCTCCGATAAGTGGGGAGTATCATCAATGCATGCCTGGCTAGAGCGATGAACCTGGTCTCGTACTGAGTAACAGACATAGATCCCTGCTGAAGGCGCTCGAGCTGCCTCCTAAGATCCTCTCGCTGAGTAATGGGAAGGAACTTCCCCAAAAATACCTCTGTGAACTAAGCCCAAGTCAAAGGTGCAGACCCAACTGGTCTGGCTAAGCAGTAGTCCCTCCACCAAGTTTTGGTTGCGCCAGATAGTCGAAAAGTAGCGAAGTCAACTCCATTGGACTCCACTATACCCATGTTCCGAAGAACCTCATGACAGCTGTCCAAGTAATCCTGTGGATCCTCTGACGGTGCACCAGTTAAAGTAGTAGTGAATAACTTGGTGAACCGATCTAGTCTCCATAGAGCATCTGCTGACATAGCTGCACCCTCGGCTGCCGGTGCCACAACACCCGGCTGAGCTACTCCAGCTGTCTGAGCTGCTGGAGTCTGAAACTGAGTGGCAACCTGCTCTGAGGTATGAATAACATGAGTCTGGGTCCCTTCCCCAGCCTGAGAACCAGCTGGTGCAGTAGGAAGACGATCGGCCTGAGCCACACTCTCCATAAGTCCTACCAAGCGGACAAGAGCGTCCTAAAGAACTTGGGTAGCTATGAACCCCTCCGGGACCTGCGCTGGTCCAACTGGGACTGCCGAAACTGGGACCTCCTCGTCAGACTCGACCTGAGGGTCCTCCACTGGGGCTATTTCTCTAGGCTGAGCACGGCCTCGTCCTCGACCTCGACCCCTCGTAGGAGCTGTAGCAGGAGTATCGGACTGCTGAGCAGAACCAAGGGAAGCACGCGTCCTCGCCATCTGCGAGAGAGTAGAATGGAAACTCAATCAGTACTCAGAATGTATATCGCACGACAGAGAATGAAGAAATGTGGAGTTATCCTAACTTTGCAGCCTCTAGGGGATAAGTACATACGTCTTTGTACCGGTCCCTAAGACTCTACCAAGGTTGTTCGTGAGTTGTGAGACCTAAGAAACCTAGAGCTCTGATACCAACTTGTCACGACCCGAAATCCCACCCTTCAGGACGTGACTGTGTCTAACGTTGAACCCGCTAGACAAGCCAACGTGCAAAGATAATCTAACTTTTATAACCCAATTCGGAAGTAGCATAAAAAGTACCTTTAAAAATCTTAACAGAAATAACGAAATACTTCAGAATTTAACAGCGGAAATGTAACAGAAATTCGAAAATGTATAGTGAAATGGTAAAATACATAACGTCGCATAAGCCCAAAACCGGGGTGTCACAACTCACGAACTGTCTAAACAGAGTTCTAAATACATAGTCTGAAAATAAAATACATCATTGTCTTGAAACTGGGAAAAAAGATAAGACAATAAGGAACCCATAGGCAGGAGAGACACCAAGGCCCATGAATGCCAGCGGGTATACCTTGAAGCTCTGGGTGGACTGAAGGTGACTCCCTCAATGCGGTCCACTGGGTCCGGATGCGGGGTCTGCACAACATTAAGAAGTGCAGTGTAGCATCAGTATAACCGACCCCATGTACTGAGTAAGTGCCGAGCCTAACCTCGGCCGAAGTAGTGACGAGGCTAGACTTGACAATAACGATAACATGTCATATTCTACAGAAGGTAACAGGGATAATACAAGGCAAGAGATAAGCAGACAAGTAGGGGATACGGGAGAAGTAAAAGGAGAACAAGTGAAATGAAGCAGTTAAATAGACATATAGAGGTACACAACGGAGGCAATTTAACACGATAGCTAGCGAAACAAGTATAAATATTTGAAATGTAAATAATGGCACGACATCACCCTTCGTGCTTTTACTCTCTTCCTCACAATGCGATGTACAATGTAAGGCAATATAAATCATGGCACGGCATTAACCTTCGTGCTTATAATCAATGTGAATCATGGCACGACATTATCCTTCGTGCTTATAATCAATGTGAATCATGGAACGACATCACCCTTCGTGTTTTACACTCTTCCTCACTATGCAATGTAATTAAATATCATGGCACGACATCACCCTTCGTGCTTTACACTCTTCCTCATCAAACAATGACAGATATAATGGCAAGGAGTACAACATAGTAGAAATATACAGTTCAAATCACCCGTCAAAGGGAAAACATCAATCAATATCACAACAAATGCCCGGCAAGGGTCTCAGCTATAACCAATCACCTCAATTGTATACTTTACACTTGGATTCTCAATCGTATCAACACTTCTTAAGCTCAACAACCAATACTGTCAACCAGAGTAAATTACCAAGTAGAGACAATCTCATGATATGATAAACATGGAAGAAATACTAGAATTTCTATCAAAATTGACTCACGAGCATGCTTGACACACATTGCATAGGTACTCGTCACCTCACCCCATGCAATGAGCATGATATTCACTTAGCACATAGCAAATAATACATATTCCCTCACCAAAGTTAGGCAAGACACTTACCTCGGGTCCAAAGTATATCAATCAACCCTCTAACACCGCCTTTCCTTTTGAATTCAACTCCGGAACAACAATATCTAGGCATAATTAACTTAAGTATATCAATAAGGACTCAATAACACAATCCCATAGCCTAAATACACAATTCCTATCATTCTTCCAAAAATACCAAAATTCGACCCCGGACCCGCTTGGTCCAAACACGAGACTCGGACCAAAACCCGATCACCCATACCCCCCACGAGTTAGAATATATAATTTATTTTGAAATTCGACCCCAAATTGGGGTTGAATTACCCAAAACTCCCAAAAATCTAACTCTACCCAAAACCCCTAATTTTCTACTTGATTTTAGGAATTTAGGCCTAGATTCTAGAGGTTAGGGACGAAAATGGAAGGAGAATGGAGTTAGGATTGATTACCTCTAAGGATGTAGTGATGGAGATCTTCAAGAATGGCTAAGGGGCTGTGGAGAAGAATGAGAGGGTGAAAATATGAAGAATTCCGTAATGGGTCTGTTTTTGGGTATAAAAAAAATAGCCGGGAAGAATTACTCTATGCGTTCGTGGCCCCTTGACCGCGTTCGCACAGGGTTGACCTGACTGACCCATGCGTTTGCGAGCCGAGGGCCGTGTTCGCACAGGTCTATCACCCCCCAGCCCCCAGGTCCCCAATTACTCAGTGCGGACGCACCCCCTACCCGCATTTGCACTGCCCCGCCTCACTTACACTCCGCGTTCGCACCTGCTGCGGTGCGTTCACATAGCTTATACCCCATTACCCTCCTNATGATGCGATCGCATAGAGTAACAGTGACCCCCTCCCAGCCCAGTACTATGCGATCGCATCTATGCTTATGCGATCGCATAGAGACACACACCAGACACTAGCAGTGAGCCAAAACACCAGATTGTTTTACACTTTAACTCACCCCATTAGCTACCCGAAACTTACCCCAGCCCTCGGGTCTCAAAACCAAAAATACACACGACTCCCAAAACATCCTACAAACTTATTCAAGCATTTAAATCACCAAGATATCATCAAAATCATCGNAACACGAGACTCGGACCAAAACCCGATCACCCATACCCCCCACGAGTTAGAATATATAATTTATTTTGAAATTCGACCCCAAATTGGGGTTGAATTACCCAAAATTCCCAAAAATCTAACTCTACCCAAAACCCCTAATTTTCTACTTGATTTTAGGAATTTAGGCCTAGATTCTAGAGGTTAGGGACGAAAATGGAAGGAGAATGGAGTTAGGATTGATTACCTCTAAGGATGTAGTGATGGAGATCTTCAAGAATGGCTAAGGGGCTGTGGAGAAGAATGAGAGGGTGAAAATATGAAGAATTCCGTAATGGGTCTGTTTTTGGGTATAAAAAAAATAGCCGGGAAGAATTACTCTATGCGTTCGTGGCCCCTTGACCGCGTTCGCACAGGGTTGACCTGACTGACCCATGCGTTTGCGAGCCGAGGGCCGTGTTCGCACAGGTCTATCACCCCCCAGCCCCCAGGTCCCCAATTACTCAGTGCGGACGCACCCCCTACCCGCATTTGCACTGCCCCGCCTCACTTACACTCCGCGTTCGCACCTGCTGCGGTGCGTTCACATAGCTTATACCCCATTACCCTCCTCGTTCGCACCTCAGTGGGTGCGTTCGCATAGAACAAATTGCCCAGATCCCCCCAGACCCAACTTTACTCTATCCGTTCGCATCCCCCTGGGTGCGTTCGCACAGAGTAAATACCTAGACACCAACAACTTGAAGAAAAACCAGATTTTTATACTTTAACTCACCCCGTTGGCTACCCAAAACTAACCCGAGCCCTCGGGTCTCAAAATTAAAAAAACACACGACTCCCAAAATATCCTTCGGACTTATTCAAGCATTTAAATCACCAAGATATCATCAAAATCATCGAATTAAACCTTAAAACTCTTAGAATTTTCTTAAAACTTCACAAAGCTTAATTATTCCGATTTTGATCTGAAACACGTCATTTCAGGTCCGTTTTATACCTAATTTCACAGATAGGTCACATAACATATATTAAACTTGTTCTGGGTTCCGTAACCATAATACGGGCCCGATAACACGGTTTTCACATTAAAGTTCATTTTCAAAAACCTTCGTTATTTTCATAAAATAATTTTCTTTAAAAATTTATTTCTCGGGCTTGGGACCTCAGAATTCGATTCCGGGCATACGCCCAAGTCCCATATTTTCCTACTGACCCTCCGGGACCTCAAATCACGGGTCCGAGTCCGTTTACCAAAAATGTTGACCATAGTCAACTTTATTCATTTAATTGATACAAAAATTCCATTTTCATCAAATTTTCACATAGAAGCTTCCCGGCTACACATCCGGGCTGTGCACGCATATCGAGGTAAGATTAACGAAGGCTTTCAGAGCCTCGAAACACAGATTTAGATGAATTTACTTAGGATGACCTTTTGGGTGGTCACAGGACATTCTGTGCCGAGTGATTATCTATTTATGCACGAGGGGACATTTCGTACCGAGTGTTTTGTGAGATTATAGCATGAGGGGACATGCCTTGCCGTTTCTGTTTATTTATTTGTGCAGAGCTGTTAATTCCTGTTGTTATTTATAAATTTCAATTGTTGCCTTGATCTATTACTTCAGAGGATTGTTGCCCATTTATCCCCAGCATGTTCCCCCCGTTGTTGTGTTTACTTGTTTACTTCCTGTTATTATTTCCTGTTATCCTGTTGAATTGCACAAGCGTTATCTGTTGTTGCGGAGGTTATGCTCGGCACTTACTCAGTACATGGGGTCGGTTGTATTGATGCTACACCTACACTTCTTTATGTTGTGCAGATTACAGCGCCGGACCCAGTGGACATTGAGCGAGGGAGTAGCCTTCAGTCCACGGCGACACTGAGGTAGTCCTGCAGGCGTCCGCAGGCCTTGGCGTCACCTCTTATTCCATTCGTTTTTCTATCTTTTCCTTGTACTTCCAAGAGAGCTGTATACATTTGTTTCGGACCGTTATTTTTAGTAAATCTTAGATTGTTCGTAAGATCGTGATACCGGTTCTGGGATGTAACTAAGGAAATTATTATGAGATATATTGTTTAAGTTCTTGAATTTATTAGCCTTCCGCATTTTAATCATAATTGCTCCAGTATCATTATTATTTTGAATTGTCGATAAGTAAATTTAACCAAAACGTTGGCCTGTCTAGCGGGTTCAACGTTAGACGCCATCACAGCCTGAAGGTGGGATTTCGGGTCGTGACATTCAGCCTACAAGAATTGCCATTTTGTCATCGAAAAAATACAATGTATTTCTTACGGTATAGGTGGTTCAGAATTTGAAACATTCAACCAATCTATTGAGAGTATAGCTGCTTCAGAATAATTTGTTGATTATCAACATGAACTAGGGAAGCCAATAGTGGTAGTAGACAGCGAGCAACAACCTTCTAACATTACATCTGCTTCAGAATATAGAATGCTACAACAATCTCCCCCTCCTCCAATAAATTCATACCAGTTTGTCAATGAGCAGAAGAAGAAGGACAGCTAATAATGCAAATTGATAACCAACACACAATCCAACAAAAAATTTTGTTACCTTCTGCAATGATAAGCAACAACGAAGATGAAGAAAACATGGAATTAATACCGGTAACATCATATACAATTTGATGAAATTGCTGAAATTTCTAGTGCCTCTAAGAAATCAAGAAAAAGAGTGAGGAGAAAGCTGAAAGAATCTCCACCATGTAAAATACTTAGGCATTATGCATTGCCTGAGGAAGTAAGAGTAGGATCAATTTTGTAGAACAAGAAAAATATGACTAAATTTTTCTACATCTTGGAGATAACCCAAAAAGTTGAATTCACAGTTGTTAGATCATGTTCAAAGAGATATGAGCTGAAATGCATTGAGGAGCAATGTGGTTGGATTGTGCGTGCTACCAGAATAAAAAAAATCCACACTTTTCAGGGTGAAAAAATATCATAACAACCATGAATGCTCAGTTGATGCAAGAAAATCAGATCAGAAGTATGCTACATCAAATTTTATAAGTGAACAAATTTTAGAACATGTTCGAGACAAAAAGATAGAGGTTACACCAGCCTTTGTAGAAAATGAAATGAAAAAGAAATTTGGAGTTGACATTGGATATCACAAGGCATGGCGCGCTATTCAAAAATCTATTGCTTGCATAAGGGGAACACCAGAAGAGAACTACCAGATTCTTCCTTCATACCTACACATGATGGTGCATAGAAACCCAGGAACGTACACAAGCATAAAAAGAGACGAGCAGAATCGGTAAGAAAAATAAATACTAACCATCATCCTGAAGTTAAACTACACACCTTATGATTTGTTTTTTTATGTTTCACTGTACAGGTTTTGTTGCATGTTCTTTGCTCCTGCGACATCAATAGCTGGTTGGTCCTACTGTAGACATGTTATTGCAGTGGATGCAGCATTTTTAAAGTCAAAATATCGTGGCGTTCTATTTGTTGTCGTATCAAAGGATGCAAATAATCAAATATTTCCTCTATCTTTTGGTGTAGCAGAATCAGAAAATAATGAGGCATACATTTGGTTCATCGGGGAAATGAGAAAAGCAATTCAAGTCTGTCATGAACCGGTTCTCTTGTTAGATAGAAACCAGTCGCTCGCAAATGGGATTAGAAAAGTTTATCCTGAATCTCACCATGGTATCTACCTCTATCACTTTGAGAAAAATTTAAAGCAAAGACATGCAAAAGCCACAGTAATAAATCTTTTTCAAAGCGCTGCAAGGTCATACAAACGTGAAGATTTTAATAAGTTAATGTCCCAACTCAAAAGTGTTGACAAGAAAATATACAATTACATAATGGAAAAGCCTCCAAAAAGAAGGGCTCGATCGTGATTCCCACGGCGACGTTATGATATGCGGACAACAAACATTGTAGAATCAATAAATTCTGTGTCACTAAAAACGAGAGAGATGCCTATTTTAAGAATGTTAGATTACATCCAAGAAAAGTTGGGAGAGTGGTTTTACGAACAGAGAAAAAAAGCAAATGAAACTTTTTACAAAGTATCAATATGGGCAGAAGAAGAGATTACTAAGAAGATGGACTTGGCTTGCAAAATGATTGTGAGTATATTTATTAACTTCAGCATTTACTTTTAGCATGTTTTCTCTATAGCATAATCACTTCTGCTTTTTATATCTGCTACAGTGATTTACTGCTTACATATAAAAAACTTCATATTAGTTGAAGTTTTGTCCCTAGATTCTATAGTATTGTCGTCATGAGCTTTATGAAAAACTTCAACAGAAGATGTTGAAGTTAATTAGTTCATTTGTAAAAACTTCAGCAACCAACATGCTGAAGCTTTGTCCTGGATTCTAAACTTTAGTCGTCATGAGCTTTATGAAAAACTTCAGCACAAGATGCTGAATTTAATTAGCTCATTTGTAAAAACTTCAGCACCCCATGTGCTGAAGTATTGATTCTATAGTTTTGTAGTCATGAGCTTTATGAAAAATTTCAGTAGAAGATGCTGAAGTTAATTAGTTCATTTGTAAGAACTTCAGCACCCTTTATGCTGAAGTTTTGTCCTTGATTCTAAGTTTTGTAGTCATGATCTTTTTGAAAAATTTCAGCACAAGATGCTGAAGCTAATTAGTTCATTTGTAAAAGATTCAGCACTCTGTATGCTTAATATTGTCTTTGATTCTATAGTTAATTAGTTTATTTGTAAAAACTTCAGCATATTGTTGAACTTCAGGATTTACTTTCAGCATGTTTTCTCTATAGCATAATCACTTCTGCTTTTTATATCTGCTGCAGTGATTTACTGCTTACATATAAAAAACTTCATACTTTTTCTTTTTGAATCAATAATACACTAATATAGTTTATCTTAATTTTCTATTCATTCTTAGGTGTTCAACCTTGATTCAATGTTGTTTAGAATAAATAGTGGAGGAACCGAATTCATTGTGGACTTAAAAAAGAGAACTTGTGACTACTTGGAATTCCAACTTGATGAATTGCCCTGTCCACATGCAATTGGTTCTATTAATAAGAGATATTTGCAAAAATCTTATTACTGCTCAAAATGGTATTCAAAGGAAACATGGTTCAAAATATATGAACGACATGTGAATACTGTGGGAGATCAAAAATCATGAGATATTCCACCAAATGTAGAATCTGATATCACAAAACCTCCCGATGTAGAGATTTTACAAGGAAGAAGACAAAAGAAGAGGCATATCCCGCCGACTGAATCAGTACCATCGAAGTCTACCAAATGCAGTCGATGTAAATAAATTGGCATAACAGAACAACTTGCTTATCTTCTCCAGCACCTCATCCATATTCCAAGAAACACGCTGAAAAATACTCCAACGTTCAATAATTCTTGGTATGAATTTAGACTTTCATTATTGTATGATATATTTCAAATGTGATTGTTTTCGTACGAATAAAAAAAACTCTTGCACTCTTTTATATATTGCTGAAGTACAAACCTCTAATTTTCGTTGCGCATGCTTACATGTTTGGTTGCATTTTAAAAAAGTACGCAATGACTTCAGCAAGAAAATATTGTATGTGAAATACATATTCTTAACACACACACACACAACAAAAAAAAACTTAAACATCTTTAGACTAAAGTTATTAAAAATGAACTAAATAATTTAAGCATAAAATATTCAAGTTTCTAATTTATACACGCTAACTTCAGGTAATGACTTCAGCCTTCAAAATTTGAAAAACTTATATACAATAACAAAGATTTTCATTTATATAAACAACACAAAACATTAATAAAAACAAGGCCATCATAAACATTGACAAAACAAAAAGCAGAATCATAAAAAACATTAACCAAAAAGCACAAAATAAAACACATAAAAAAAGAATTACAAAAACTAAGCATCATCGCCACTATCAAAACAATACTCATCAATTTCTCAAAATATCTCGTCATCATCAGAATCGGAGATAACTATAGGACACTCTGGCAAAAGATCACAAAGTCCAATGAGATCAGTCTTCAACTTGTTGAATTCACGACGCAACTCACTTTGTTCAACTATTACTCTGTCCATAAGAGAAGGAAGACTTTTCAGGTCGTTTTGCAACTTGGCATAGTCGTCCCAGATGGGAAACATAAAATAATCAAACTGTTGGACAACCTTGTCAAATGATCTTGGATAACCTTGACAACTACGTTCAAGGTTAAGCTTGTGCTGGAATGATTCATCGGCAATAAACTTTGGTCTGATTCTTTCCCAATCAGCCTTTATTTGATCCCACTTTTGCATAAGGTTACACATTGGTACGTTATTGTTCCAATCAGACTTCAAACTCTCCCACTTTTGCATAATTTCTTCCAATGAAAGCTTCATACTTCAGCTTGCACCAGACATTCTTTCTTCAAAAAAAGATAAAAGGCTAAGGATGAATATAAATTTAAAGAAATATGATAGAAGTCTATGGATGACTATGAAATTTTCAAGTGAAGAAATTGTTAATATAGCCAAAGAGTGCACCTAATCAATTTATTATCTATAAATGTAAAAGTAACTTTTCAGATCTGTTTTACTGTTTTACGTTCAGAGAAATTCAATGTGAAAGATAAGTAGGTGGTAAAACAAGTAAGTAGTAAATGTTACTTCAGCATGTCCACAGTTTTTGTACAGTAAAAAAATAACTTCAGCCTCATAAATTTTCAGATAATAAATGTAAATGTAAGATAAGTAGGTGATAAAAGACAAAAATTAGCTAGTAAATGCGAAAAAGATAAGTACTGGATTAGTTCAGCACAAGATGCTGAAGTTAATTAGTTCATTTGTAAACACTTCAGCACCCTTTGTGCTGAAGTTTTTATCATTGTATTCTATAGTTTAGTGGTCATGAGCTTCATGAAAAACTTCAGCACAAGATGCCGAAGTTAATTAGTTCATTATTAAAATCTCCAGCACCCTATGTGCTGAAGTTTTTATCCCCGGATTCTATAGTTTAGTCGTCATGAGCTTTATGAAAATCTTCAGCACAAGATGCTGAAGTTAATTAGTTCATTTGTAAAAACTTCAGCTCCCTGTGTGCTGATGTTTTTATCCCTGGATTCTATAGTTTAGTCGTCATGAGCTTTATGAAAAACTTCAGCACAGGATGCTGAAGTAAATTAGTTCATTTTTAAATACTTCAGCTTCCTGTGTGCTGAAGTTTTTATCCCTGGATTCTATAGTTTAGTCGTCATGAGCTTTATGAAAAACTTCAGCACAGGATGCTGAAGTAAATTAGTTCATTTTTAAATACTTCAGCTTCCTGTGTGCTGAAGTTTTTATCCCTGGATTCTATAGTTTAGTCGTCATGAGCTTTATGAAAAACTTCAGCACAAGATGCTGAAGTTAATTAGTTCATTTGTAAAAACTTCAGCTCCCTGTGTGCTGATGTTTTTATCCTTGGATTCTATCGTATAGTCGTCATGAGCTTTATGAAAAACTTCAGCACAAGATGCTGAAGTTAATTAGTTCATTATTAAAATCTTCAGCACCCTATGTGCTGAAGTTTTTATCACTGGATTCTATAGTTTAATCGTCATGAGCTTTATGAAAAACTTCAACACACTATGCTGAAGTTAATTATTTCATTTGTAAACACTTCAACACCCATTGAGCTGAAGTTTTTATCACTGGATTCTATAGTTTAGTCGTCATGAGCTTTATGAAAAATTTCAGCACAAGATGCTAAAGTAAATTAGTTCATTTTTAAATACTTCAGCTTCCTGTGCGCTGAAGTTTTTATCCCTAGATTTTATAGTTTAGTCATCATGAGCTTTATGAAAAATTTCAGCACAGGATGCTGAAGTAAATTAGTTCATTTTTAAATACTTCAGCTTCCCGTGTGCTGAAGTTTTATCCCTGGATTCTATAGTTTAGTCGTCATGAGATTTACGAAAAACTTCAACACAGATGCTGAAGTTAATTAGTTCATTATTAAAAACTTCAGCACCCTATGTGCTGAAGTTTTTATCACTGGATTTTATAGTTTAGTCGTCACGAGCTTTATGAAAAACTTCAGCACAAGATGTTGAAGTAAATTAGTTCATTTTTAATACTTCAGCTTCCTGTGTGCTGAAGTTTTTATCCCTGGATTCTATAGTTTAGTCTTCATGAGATTTTTGAAAAACTTCAACACAAGATGCTGAAATTAATTAGTTCATTATTAAAATCTTCAGCACCCATTATGCTAAAGTTTTTATCACTGGATTCTATAGTTTAGTCGTCATGAGCTTTATGAAAAACTTCAGCACAGGATGCTGAAGTAAATTAGTTCATTTTTAAATACTTTAGCTTCCTGTGTGCTGAAGTTTTTATCTCTGGATTCGATAGTTTAGTCGTCATGAGCTTTATGAAAAACTTCAGCACAGATGCTGAAGTTAATAAGTTCATTTGTAGAAAGTTCAGTACTCACTATGCTGAAATTTTTGTCCCTGGATTCTATAGTTAATTAGTTCATTTGTAAAAATTTCAGCATATTGTTACGAGTTTTTACCTAAAATAAAATACACAATCGTATTTGATAATGCGAATAGAAGAAAAATGTAAAAGACAAAGATCACATAATTCACACAAATTAATGTATATTGACAAAATCCAATTTTTTTTTCCACTTACATCCTTGAAAAAAATATATTTTTCATTTACAAGTTATTCTCTATTCAAAGAAATTCACACAAAGTCTCTTTATATTCTCCATAGTCATGTCCTGCTTGCCCTTCTGGACTTTCATAATTTCTATCTTGTTTCCACTTTCCATGATCACAAAGATTTTTTTAGGAACTGTCGTCTTCTTTCATAAGAGAAAACAAGAAAATATTGGCAAAGACATGCTTAAATGGGGTGCAACTAGGAATTCTTGGGAAGCAAAGATAATGAATGAGACGTCCAGAAACTTCATATGTGAAGAAGAGTGGCCACAGTTTGTGGTGCATCACAAATATCCCAGAACTCGAGTTTGTCATGCACCACAATCTGTGGCCACTCTCCTTCACACATGAAATTTCTGGACGTCTCCTTCATTATCTTTGCTTCCCCACGAATTCCCTGCTATACCCAATAAGCATGTCTTGGCCAACACTTTCTTGTTTATTTATGAATATAAATTTAAAGAAATATGATAGAAGTCTGTGGATGACTATGAAATTTTCAAGTGAAGAGATTGTTTATATAGCCAAAGAGTGCACCTAATCAATTTAAATATCTATAAATGTAAAAGTAACTTTTCAGGTATGTTTATTGCTTTACGTTCAGAGAAATTGAATGTTATAAGATAAGTAGGTGATAGGTGAAACTAGTAAATGTAAAAAAGATAAGTATCAAGTTAAAAAAATACAGCTTTATGAAAAGCTTCAGCAAAAGGTGCTGAAGTTAATTAGTTCATTTGTAAAAACTTCAGCGCCTCATATGTTGAAGTTTTGTACTGTATTCTATAGTTTAGTCGTCATGAGCTTTATGAAAAACTTCAACACAAGATGTTGAATTAATTAGTTCATTTGTAAAAACTTCAGCTCTATATATGCTGAAGTTTTGTCATGTATTCAATAGTTTGTCATAAAAAGCTTTTTGAAAAAACTTCAGCACAAGACAAGCTGAAGTTTTTTAGTAAGGTTGTAAAAACTTCAGCACAAGACAAGTTGTTTCCTGGATTCATTAGTTTACTTCATGCTGAAGTTTATCATGCTGAATTTCATAAAAAATGTACTAAAACTTCATGATAAAAGAGACAAAGCGTATTAGTTTTCACAGACATCCTTGAAAAAAAAAATTATGTTTCATTTACAAGTTATACTCTATTCAAAAAAATTCACACAGAGTATCTTCATATTCTCCATAGTCATCTCCTAGTTGCTCTTTTGGAGTTTCATAGCCGCTTTCTTTTTTTCACATTCCATGAGACCACATATTTGCAGCCAATTCTCTCCTAAATGTCGGTGCCTGACTTTGATCGAAATGGATGACATCTTCTTTCTTCAACCGCATATCCATGAACTTAAGAGCAAATATACCACAATCAACACTACAAAAAACACATGAAACAAGAATTGAAGAATAGTTAACACAAGAAGAAAAAATAATAAACATAAGAAGAATTGTTAAAACATATGCCAAACATGTACTTGTTAACCTGTAGGGATGTCTTCATCCACATATTTTTAAATTTATCCACACGATTTTCTGCCCAACGTTTATTGTGTATCTCAAAGTTCAAGCATCTGAGACAGTGTGGGATCAACCGGGCATAAATTTCGACATGTTTAACCGCACTTTCATATGATGTATTTCTCAAGGAATCATACACAAATATAGTTTTATCTTTAAAGCTCAAAATTCCAAAAAAGTAGTGCGTTGATATTTGCTTCCCCGTTGGCGGAAGTCGAAATGGAATGAATACTTTTTCAGCACATGCCCATGAGATACCACATGAGAGGTCAGCGTCTCTTACATAGTTGTCCACCCTTTCACCAGTTGATTCATCAGCATACCAAGTATACTCGGTAAGTTCCTCAAACACCACTTGGTTTTCTTCTTTAGAAGCCTCTTCATCCTGTTTTTTGGATGTCCTCTTTCTCTTTGATTTGTTTTTTGCCTTTTCCCTCATTTTTAAAATTTTCGCCTTCTCTTCAGTTGTAGGATGAACACTACCTAGCTAAGTCATATACTGATCAAAAAGTAAATATGTTATTGCATGTCTTGTTTTTGGATAACTTGGAAGGTGATAGCAATATTTTTTGCGCAAGAAATATACGCCCACTTCAATATGCTGCAATAGAACAACAACAAAATAAAATATGTAAAATAATAAACTTCAGCATGCATAAGTATGAAATTTTAAAAAAAAAACGCACTACAAAACTACAAAACTCCATGACAAAAACTTCAGCATATAAGTATGAAATATTGAAAAAATGCATTACAACTAGAAACTACAAACTGCATGACAAAAACTTAAGCATATTCAGTTTTAAGTGTTAGGAAATAATCTAAAAAAACTGCAGCATTGTGATGACCCAAAAGGGTCATCTCATGTTCTTTAAACTAAATCTGTGTTCCGAGGCCCCAAAAGCCTTCGTTTATCTCTCCTCGATGTGCGTGCGTAGCCCGGGCACATAGCTAGAAAGCCTTTATGTGGAAAAATTGATAAACTGTTGAATTTATAATAATTAATTGAATAAAGTTGACTTTGGTCAATATTTTTTGATAAACGGACCCGGACCCGTAATTTGACGGTTCAGGAGGGTCCGTAGAAAAATATGGGACTTGGGCGTATGCCCGAAATCAAATTTCGAGGTCCCAAGTCCGAGAAATAAATTTTTAAAGATAAGGCTTTTGAAAATGAAATTGGATGTGAGACCTGTGTTATCGGGCCCGTATTATGGTTTCGGAGTCCGGAATAGGTTCAATATGGTTATTTATGTGTTGTCTGTGAAATTTGGTAAGAAACGGACTCAGTTTGAGGTGATTCGGACTAAAAATGGGAAATTTAAAAGTTAATGAAGTTTTGAGAATTTATATGGATTTTGAGGTTTAATTTGATGTTTATGATGTTATTTTGGTGAATTAATTACTCGAATAAGTCCGTAAAATATTTTTGAGGTTGTGTGCATAGTTGGTTTTGAGCCCCGAAGGCTCGGGTGAGTTTCGGGTAGGTGTTGGAGTGCAAAATGCCTTAGAAAAATCTGGTTCATGCTGTCATCTGGTGTCCAGTGATTTCTGCTCCGCGATCGCGATGCAACTCACGCGATCGCGGTTAAACTCACGCGATCGCGATGTGCAAGTGGGTGGGGTGGGAAAATAACTCTACGCGAACGCAGGGCCCAGGATGCGATCGCGGAGCCTAGGGGTATTGCTCTACGCGACCGCAAGGGGCCACACGCGATCGCATAGCGTACAGGGATCTGGGGGCTGGGTAGTTCATCACTCTACGCGAACGCGGTCGCTTGGTCGCTATCGCGAGGGTCAGTGTCTAGTACTCTCCGCGATCGCACTCATCTCTTCGCGATCGCAGTGGCCTAGGTTCAGTACTCTTTGCGATCGCAGGGGACCTATCGCGATCGCGAACGCCAATTTTGCCCAGTTATTTAAAAGTCCAAAAACAGAATTCTCATTACGGGATTTTGATATTTTTCACTACTTTCTTCTTCTCCACACCTCCTTTGGCCATTTTTGAAGAGCTTCATCACCATAGCTTCACAGGTAAGCAACTCTAACTTCATTTTCTTCCATTTTCACCAACCTTTGTTAGATTCTAGGCCTAAAATCACGGGATTAAAGAGTTGAAATTGGGGTTTTGGGTAGAGTTAGGGCTTTTCAAATTTTTGGGAATTCAACCTCGTTTTGGGGTCGGATTTCAAAATAAATTGTATATACGGGCTCGTGGGGGAATGGATGATCGGGTTTTGGTCCGAACCTCGTGTTTTGACCAAGCAGGCCCGGGGTCGAATTTTGGAATTTTTGGAAGAATGTTGGAAATTCTATAATTAGGCCTTGGAATTGAATTGTTGAGTAATTATTGATATTATTGAGTCGATTATGTCTAGATACGAACGTTTCAGAGTCGATTTCGAGAGGAAAAGCGGTGCTAGAGGCTTGATTTGCATTCTTGGAGCCGAGGTAAGTATTTGGCCTAACCTTAGCTTGAGGGAATAGGTATAGAGTCTTATTTGCTATGTGTTAATTCATGTCCAATGTATATGTGAGGTAACGGGTACCTATATGTTGTGGTCGAGCATTCCCCTGACTCGAACTTGATGATTTATATAGTGTTCTTTGATATTCTCTATGTAATGAATTAATTGTTGTTCTGGAAGTGATACATTGAGGGAATTTCATGATGTATATTGTTATTGATTATTCGCCCGGTTGAGGATCATTCGTTAAAATTATACTTTAGAGCGAGATTGGTTATGGTTGAGTCCCTTGCCGGGACGATAGAATACTTGTTGATTATTTCTGTATATTTGAGGTTTCTTATTATTGCCTTTCCTGTCAATTGTTGCTTTTACATATGTTATGCACGAGGGGACTTTCTGTGCCGAGTGATTGTGAGGTTATGCACGAGGGGACATTCCGTGCCGAGTGATCATTTATTATTTATGCACGAGGGGACATTCTGTGCCGAGTGATTATTATTTATGCACGAGGGGACATTCCGTGCCGAGTGATTGTGAGTTTATGCACGAGGCGACATTCTGTGCCGAGTGATTATTATTTATGCACGAGGGACATTATGTGCCGAGTGATTGTGAGGTTATTGCACGAGGGGACATGTCGTGCCGTTTCTGTTTATTTACTTGTTAGGGTTGTACTTCCTTCTGTTATTTTTACATTTCAACTGTTATCTTGTTTTGTTGTTTCAGATAGTTGTTTCCCTTCATCCCCAGCATGTTATCCCCCGTTGTTGTATTTTCTTGATTATTTCCTGTCATTATTTCCTGTTATATTATTGCACATGTGTTATTTGTTGTCGTGTCCTAGCCTCGTCACTACTTCGCCGAGGTTAGGCGCGGCACTTACTCAGTACATGGGGTCGGTTGTACTGATGCTACACCTGCACTTCTTTATGTTGTGCAGATTACAGCGCCGGACCCAGTGGACACTGAGCGAGGGAGTATCCTTCAGTCCACGGCGACACTGAGGTAGTCCTGCAGGCGTCCGCACGCCTTGGCGTCTCCTCTTATCCTTTCTCTCATTTTTTGTCTTATCCTGTAATTCCAAGACAGTTGTATTCACTTTTTTCAGACCATTGTATTTATTGAAATCTTAGACTATCCGTGTAATTGTGAACCGGTTCTGGGGGATTATGTACGGAAATTTCGTAACATTTATTATATTAAGTTGATGAATTATTAGCTTCCGCATTCCTTAATCATATTTGCTCTAGTTATTGTTGTTATTTCAATTGTAAACAAGTAAACTTAATTAAACGTTGGCTTGTCTAGAGGGTTCAACGTTAGAAGCCATCACGGCCTGAAGGTGGGATTTCGGGTCGTGACAAGCATGTTTAATTTAAAAGCTTAGAAAAAAAGCTAGAGACTGCATGTCAAAACTTCAACAACTTTAGGCTGAAGTTATAGAAAATAAGCTAAACAACTTCAACAGTTTCACTATAAAAATAAGCTGAAGTTTACCAAATTATAGTACAAAAACTTTACTATAAAAATAACCTGAGATTTTGAGAAATACAGTTGAAAATGAAATCATAAAACAAACATAATAACTTACTTCATCCGAAAGATCAGAGGTAGGATCCACAAGCTCGGTAAAGAATGACTTTGGAATGTCCATTCCATCTAATCTGAATGGATTGGAATTATATTCACTCGCATCCTTCTTCAACCGGTCGCTAAATCTTTCGATCAATCCACTATCTCGATTAACATAATGGAAGGGATACCTTCGTGTAGTCTTTCCTTCTTTACAATCTTGCCCCTTTCGCTTTTGTTTAGGAATAACATAAGGAGATTTCAACCAAATACTCTCCATACGAATCTTTTTTCCCTTTTTTATCTGCTTTTCTTTTTGGTTGATCTTCCTGCTGTTCCGTCACAACTAACTGTTGCATTTCAGCAACAGGGGAAGAATCCACAGCCCTATTGCCACATACTTCACCAACTCCCTGTTGTTCCGTCACAACTAACTGTTGCGGTTCAGCAGAAGGGGGAAAATCCACAGTCATGGTGGAAGATCCTTGACCAACTCGCTGTTATTCATAATCTTGTCTCTCTTCACCAACAACAACAACAACAGAATTGCCTTCAGAACGAGTCCCTTCTGTACTACCCAACGAAAATGAACATAAGTTGAAGTTGGAGATATCACTGGTGTCACTCATAACATTAGGAGACATGGAAACCTTCCTTCTCTTAGGATTTGGAAAGAGTTGTGATGCATCAGATGATATTGTTACGACCCAAATTCCCACCCTTTAGGCCGTGACTGCGCCTAACGTTGAACCCGCTAGGCCAGCCAACGTATAACTTGCAATAGTAACTTAAACCATTTAATAAGAGATAAACGCTAACCTTTCAACTTTAACTAATTCATTCATATACTGGGACAATAGTGGGAAAACCGTGTAACCTTACCTCAAAACATACCTTTCTTTTATTTCTTCTTTGCATATTTCCCAACAATAACCTTTCCAACATCGATTATAAAAATAACAAAACTTGAATGCAGAAAGGAAGAACATAACAATCATGAAATAACGTAAACTCTCAAAAACCGGGGTGTCACAATCTCATGGACTAACTACTAGAATACTAAATACAAGTCTGGAATGA